>JAODLL010082457.1:0-15379 GCA_026546735.1 Forbesichthys agassizii | reverse complement strand
CCAGGACTAGGTGGAGAGATTATATCTCCACACTGGCCTGGGAACGCCTCGGGATCCCCCAGTCAGAGCTTTCCAATATGGCTCGAGAAAGGGAGGTTTGGAGTCCCCTGCTGGAGCTGCTGCCCCCACGACCCGACTCTGGATAAGCGGATGGCGATGGATGGATGGATGGATAAAATTACTTGATGAGCTCTGCAGAATGTTACTTTATTTACTGCTGCATAAAAAAACATACTGTAGTTAAAGTGAACTGTTACATTTGATTATGAAAATGGTGTAGGAATAGCATATGCATAAATATTCAAATTAACAAAGTTATCTATTTTGGTTTTTATTTTTCAATGTTTTAGCATGTTGGTTGAGCCCGCATAGTCCTCTGACATTTTCAATGTGGCCCCCAAGTGAATTATTAATTGCCTACCCCTGTTCTAGAGCCACACTGGTTCTACCATGATCGTGTGTGTCTGTACTGTTGAAACACAACAACCTAAAGCAGTAAACACAAACAAATGCTTTGTTGTTGTTAGCCATGTGAACGTTATTCAGCCCACAGCCTATATGGACAGCCCAACTCCTCTCTGTTCTGTAACGTGCTGTTCAGTACACTGCCGTTCGCGTTCAATGAACTTGAAGCAGATGTTCCGCCATCCTGAATGCAGGGTAAAATTCATTAAAGTCATCATAAAGGCGGTGCCAAATGATGAATGAACCTAATAAAATCATTAGCAGACAATTCGATCACACCTTTAACTAATCAGAACGTTTGATGGTGATTATTGGAACACGTTAAACCAATCCGAACAGAGAACATTTTCTAAACAAAGGCAGCTGTCTGCACCAACCGAACTACCCACTACAGCCCGCCTGGTGGTTCAGCAACTGGCAGACACACACTTTTGAATGGAGAGTTCCCAGACTGACCTAAAAGCGAAGCAAATCGCAGAGGTGGAGCTTGCCATTTCAGGCTAGATGTTTTGTGGATTATGTGTCAGAGAGTCACTGGAGTAGAACAGCCTGTTTTCTGCCTCACCAACAAAACTATAAAGTAGGTGTGTGCAACTACAGCAAAATAAATGACCCAGGGGGGCAACGATACAATACCTGTAAATACAAAATAACATTAGCAGGTAAAAAGGTAAACTCTAATTGATCCCGCTTCATCATATCATCCTACCTGGATCTAACAACACGTAACGCACGTTGCATTATACTGTAAGAAGAAAATAGAGACGACGGTGATTGAGTTGTGACTGAAAAAATGCACAAGCAAAATAAACACGGTAATGTTAAAATGCCAGCGATGAGTAATGATCAAGGACCTTCAACCGTGTGAAATGTCTCAACCTCCATTTCCCTCACCCATAAGGCCCCAGCCTCCACCCCTGACTCAAGCTGTGACATGCCCTCCACCTCTTCGTCCCCAGCGAACCAACTGCATTCCTTCATCCTGATTGTCCTTCCTCAGAGCGACAGCGGGAAAGGAGTGAGGGTGTGGACCAGGAAGAGGCCCTGCGAGCTTGTGTGCGTGCGCACGTGTGTGTGCGCGTGTGTGTGTAGAAATCTCACACACACACAATGTACATGTCTGAGTATTTGTATATACAACAATCACAATGTCATTATCATTGAGCCTGGAAGCAATCGGTTTCCATGGTAGCGGCCTAGATCTTGTGTCAGTACACAGTGTTATGGGAGTTCCCCCGTCACCAACCTATGAGTCACTCCCCCCCCCATCCCTCTGAACACCAGCGAGTGACGAGGAGTAGGAACACAGATGGAAATCTCCCGCGTGACCATGGAGTTGTTGTGAATGGAGGCAACTCCGGGAGTAGAGAGACAGGGAAACGGAAAAGAGGTGGGGAGACGACGAGAGTGGGAGAGAGAGAGAGAGGGTCGAGCGAGGGTGGGGAAATGGACAGAGGACTAGAGAGAGAGAGAGAGAGAGAGAGAGAGAGAGAGAGAGAGGGGGGGACAAACTTCATAGAGGGTGGAGGGGGCAGCCTGGGAGCTAACCACTGGGAGGTTTGTCTGGTGTGTGTATGTAAGAGGAGGGCAGGGTAAAAAGGGGGCGGATTGCTAGTTTGCGTGTTTGTGCATTTAGACTGAGTCTGAAGTTTGCAACCTAGAAAGCAGGACACAGGTTTCTACGGAGACACAGCCACCATAAAGGAAGCTGCTAGCCGCACATTTATATCTTCTTTTCCGCTGTGAAATTCCTCATCTTCTCTCAGCCATCTTCCTTTTCAAGGTAACATATTTCATGGTGATGTTTATTGTAGTAGTGTGCAGGTTTGAGACCCAAATTCATGATCAAGGAGATCTGGTGGGTGCATGTGTGTGTGTGTGTGTGTGTGTGTTCCTGCTCAATCTTTTCAGAAGGGTTGTTACTGTATGTAGTTCACCCATAGTACGGTAACTTGATATGCAGATGCGCTCAGATCTGAGAGGTTGTTGTGTTAGAGAAACTGTTTGGAGAAACTATAACACAGAACGGCCCTGGTCTACTCTTGTGGGTCAGGATTCACAGACACCAGTTTCACACTGCAATGTAAATATGTATTCCATTTTGTGTAACGTAATTATTCCGCATGCCAGCTAGCTCTAAGGGCCTCAAAAGAACGAGGTGACACGCCTTGTTTTTGGTCGAGACAGACATTTGGTATAATTGAAGAACTCCACAATTATTTTTCGGTTGACTTTCCCATTGGCAGAGGCATGATGTGTGTGTTTGTGTGTACGCATAGGAGTGAACCCAGCCATTGACCACTCCTGCGTGGAAAAAAGTACAGCCCACACCCATTACGATCTACACAATTGAAAAACAATTGGTGTATAGGTGTAAAACCACATTGTTATACACAACCGTGTAGAAAACAATGGTTCCTAATTACATTTGAATGATTCCTATGTAAGCATGAATTATAAAACTGACATGAATGAATTGGATAAAAGTGGAAGTTGATCAAGTTTTGTTGTATTTGTTTAAATGAACGAGGGATTGGGTGTGGGCCAGCCAAGCGAAGAGCAGGTATCCTTATTAACAGTTATTTTGAGGAGTGGCAGGCTTGTTGTAAGCCCGAGACAAGCCTGGACGCATCCATCCTCTCAAAGCTTTCTCTTGTATCCGCCTCTCCTGCTTGTTTCAGTTCTACCTAGCATGTCGTAGTCTGATGGAAGTCTGATGGAAGTCTTATGTAGACTTACACAACGCACAATAAAAGAAATGCTTTGCCTCCAGTCCACCTTCAGTGGAGGGAAATCACTGGCAGTGTTCTAGATTTAGTTTACAGCCATGGCTTAGGGTAATTTAGCATTATGAAGCCACACCCTGGGTGGGACCTACATCCAAGCCCTGTTGCTATGTGGGTGTGTGTGTGCAGTGTGCTATGTTGTCACCGAAGACATGAAGCTGACCGGATTTATATCAGTGTGGGTGTGTGTGTGTGTCTGTGTGTGTGTGTGTGTGTGTGTGTGTGTGTGTGTGTGTGTGTGTGTCTGAAAATGAGATGTTCATTACAATACCTCATGGTTCAGCACACTGCATACTAAATGATGAAATGTGGCTTGACAACTTTCTCTCTCTCTCTCTCTCTCTCTCTCTCTCTCTCTCTCTCTCTCTCTCTCTCTCCCTAGAACACCAGTCACCATGTTGATTCTTCTAGGTCTGATCTTTATCCTTCACATCGCAGGCGCCATCCTTCTTCTGGTGGCAACCATCGACAATGTACGCAAGCCGCCAATCAAATACAAACAGACGCAGAAAGCCATTGATATGTTGATGTCCCGCCTTACGTAAATGCAACCCAGCCCTCAAAACACATAGAGAAAGATAGGCGTGGCTAAGAGACCCTCCAGGCCATAACTGCTCCAGCCTAATTCCTGACTACCTTCCTCTCAACCGCTTGCATGACGTTCACGATAGGGACACATTCCTTGCCCGGCGCACACTGTAATAGAGCGAAGGATATGGCGAGAAGAAGACACAATGTCTAATAGCGCCATAGGGAAGCCTTCGGGCCCTCTGTGTTGTTTGGCCAGCCTCCACATTCTTGGCATCGCCGACATACCTGGACATCTCGTCAGCGGCGCACACGATGTTGTCAGAGCCTTTGCGCATGAGACGTCTTGGTGTGCCGTCACTATAGTTGATATAGTTGTGTGCCTGAGCGAAGGGTCTGGACTGTTACAATGTTTAGCGCATGTCTGCTGGCAGATTCACGAGATGTGGGGCATCGTATGAGAACAAAGTGTATTTATATGTACTTTCTCACAATCGGAAAGTTACAGTGATCTGAGGGTGTTCTCAAACAACTACTTTAAATAGCATATGGAACATTGTGATATCCTGGAACAAATGAATGGACTTTTAATGAAACATAACAAAACTAATGTAAACATTTATTGAAATTATGAAAAAGACAATTTTCATCTCAAACCTTGAAATCTTCTTATGGCGACATTATGTTAAGATCTGCTAGAGGCCTAGCTGATCTCCCCGTACCTATTTGAACTTTCCCCCACATTAGGCAATCCACTGGGCTAGCTTTTAAATGTATACATTTTATTAAATCATTTTAGTAGTTTCAAGTGGTTGCTCAATAATAATTCAGAAAACTGTTAAGACCTTTGCAGGCCTTTCATGTCAATATAGATAGTTGAAAGGTCTGCAGTACAGTATTGTCATTGTTACAACGTGAAAGTTGTTTGATTAAAATGTGTTTTTTATAATTAGGCCTGGTGGATAACAGACACAATGTCTACTGATATCTGGGCCCGCTGGACGCTGGCTAATGGAACATGGAACTACACTAGCCTCCCTACATTCGCTACCTATTCTCAGGGTAAGACACACACACACACACACACTCACATGCACTGTGAGGAACCTATTAACATGCTCACCGTTAACAACTATATACACCCTTAAGCTATTATGAGGCAAATTGAAGTGTCGTGTATTTGACAAGCCTAATATTTGTGTTTCTGTCGAAAATGTAGGGCTATTGCTTTTAGAAATTGTAAAAGCATTGCAGTGCTGAAGAGATGCTGCAATGGGTTTAAAGGGGATACTTATTAGAAACCAGTCTTATCTAGTTTGACATAAAGTCTTGTAAGTTTGTCTTGTTCTTAGTTATCGAACCAGCTTGTAAAAACCCATACATATATAGCACTGTTTGGTTTACAGGCTCTCTAGTGAGCTTTGTGAAATACCAATTTTTCTTTTAATCTGTACAGTATATTATTTACACAAATTGAGTGTAAATAACCTAGAGTACGTTACATGCATTAGCCAATAACACTCCTAACTTAAGTTCAACCAGGTTCAAAGCCACACAGGCGTGTCAAAGCAACATGAGCCGTTCTGTACTTGGGCGTGCTGGTTTTGCTATTGTATTTAACACATTCTCAACAACTCTCTTGCTCTTGTTCTTTCTCTATCTGAATCTCTGTCTCCACCTACAGACTTCGTTCAAGCGGTGCAGGCAACTACAGTTCTGTCCTGTATATTCTCCATCATAGGCATCTTTGTCTTTTTGGCTCAGCTATTCACGCTGAGTAAAGGACAGCGATTCACTCTCTCTGGCATCTTCCAGTTCATAGCCTGTGAGCATATTTTTATGATATTTTTATAACGGTCAAATGTATTCAAATTGTATACAATAAAAAAGTTATGAAATTTGTGAGATTTTTTTTTGCTCTGCTTCCACATTCATCTCTCTTCTCTGGGCTCTTTAACACAAACAGCTGTCAGTGACTGACCTCCATCTAACGTTTGTCTGTTCCCTCTCTCTCCAGGTCTGTGCATCATGGTCGCAGCATCCATCTACACAGACCGCTTCCACAAAAACGAGCCTGGCTGGTATGGTTCCAGCTTCATCTTGGCCTGGATCGCCTTCGGCCTTACGTTTATCTCCTCAATTATCTACTTTGTCCTACGCAAGAAGACCGCATGAGTATAGAGTCGGACTGTCTTCTAAACAAACCTAAATTCATTGGCTGTATTTACTCTGTCAGCTCAAATCTGCTTTTATTTATGAGCAAATGAGGCAGGTTCTTTGTGATTTATAAGGGTCATGCCACATCATTGAAAGGAAAATCTGATTTGAACTGTTAAAGTGTAAATTCAGCTGTAGGTGAAACAGCCCTGGGTAAAAATGTAAGGGATTCTCTCAAATACTCTGCGTGTTTGAGTTGGCTGTCTGAGATTGATTAGTTAGTTCTATAGTTAAAGGCAAGTGAATCAATCACAGAGGATTTGCGAGGAATGTTTTTACCCAGATATTAGGCCGGATACCTTGAAAGCGTGAATTGAGCGCTGCCAAGTTTGCATTGATACATTTACATCAATCAATGTTTCTGGCTCTAATCAAAGACAGGTTATTGTCTCACAGGCTGTGGTCTAGTTTTGTTGATTTGTTGTTAGCATGTGTTTTCTTTTACATTATATTTTGTGCACTTATAGATAAGGATGTGTTGGGGATACAATGGGAGAGTTTATTCATTTTGTATTTGGTATTTTAATATTAGTCCTTATTAAACTATATCCATTTTGGTCTTGATACCTTATGTCACTAATACTCATAAAGTGAGTCTTTATTGTGACAAAAAAATATTTGAATGGCCATTTTTGTTTTGCATATCTTTGTATATAATCTAAAACCATCATCATACTCCCAAATATCATAAAACAATGTTTTTTGCAATAAATTGTGTTTGGTTAAGACATGATTTACAATGCAACATTTATATACAGTATATTACATTACTAAACCTGACCAACCCATGGTATTGTAATGATAATTTATATAAGGTGGGACCTTGTTTGTTTAAGTTGGTTGGTGGAACGTCAAAACATTTTATATGTTACATTTAAATACATCAATTAGTGGCATATCAAGAAGGTTTTTTTGATGTTGAATGGTTAATTAAGTGATCTTTTCACCCTTTTAACCTTAACCTTAAGAATTCACACAGAATAATGAGCTTGAGATGCCATGACGTGACCATGCACCAAAGAAACTAATGTCAGTGGTGGGTCAATGGCCATGTTGGATTGCATTCCAACTATTCATGAATATGCATTTAGTCATTTGCAAGCATTTGAATACATTGTAACCAAAATATAATGTCAAATCCAGAACTATTTTTATATGTACTGCCAGCATGTGCCAATAACCACTTTAACAGACTGAAAAGAAAACCCAACTGCCTATGAACGTGTGATTTAGTGTGTAAATAACTAATGTCCATAGTGTCTAATGATGTTTTATTTTTGTTAACCATTATTTTTCATTATGAATTACAATGATACTGCTTTGTTCCATAATAAAACTTGATTTACATATTTCTATTCCCTTCATTTACATATACGTTATTTCAGTTTGTCATTAAGAATCATAATGATCTCCTGCACAATAAGTATTTACCAGAATTGAGTATTCGACCTCAGCAAAAGACAAACCCTGTCAAAATAGAAATATAATCGCTTCACAAGCTACACAGAAAAATTTGTTTTCACCTGATATACTGTACATGTAGGCTACTATCCTAGTTTCCTGAATGACCACGGAAAGTAGGACAATCTCAGGCCAAGTGAAATATTTTAATTTGTATAATATCATGTTTACAAACCATAAACTATTAGTCATGGATTCTAATGACGGGTGTGGTTCCTACAGCTTTGCTAGCTCACTGTATGCTGACCAAACATGAGCACGGCTAAGCTAATAGAGGCTTTTCCCCAAGCAGGCTCACAGGAAAACGCCCTGCTCCAGCAGAGCGACCATACAGTAAACACAGTGTTGGTGCTGCAGTCACAATGGGCTGTACACCTCCTCTAGGCCAGCCCTGGGGAAGACACACTCCCCATACTCTGGCAGGGCCGACGTGGACAGGGACAAGCGGTGGAAGGGAGAGGAGGGTGCCGTGTGTGTGGGGGGAGGAGGGAAGGCGCTAGATTGGGGAAGCGGAAGAGAGAGACAGTTCGCCGGGCGGTGGCGGTCAGAGGGCGACCGGCGGTGGTAGTAGGGCGACAGGTGGGAGACCAGCGGGGGGCTCTGCTGTGAGGACAGGCTGACGTCCAGGTGAGCAGGGGTGTAGTAAGGGGCCGGAGGTGGGACGCCCCCCAACTTGAAGCTGGGGTGGTATCTGTGGCTCAGAACCTTCTTGGTGTAGTTGTTGAGGGTGGAGACACCTGCTGCCATGCAGACTGTGAAGGCCAGCCAGGCTATACTGGAGAGAGGGACGCAACAACGTTTCTGTGTGTGTATATACGCAGGGTTGGGAAGTAACTACTTGTAACTAATTACATAAAAACCTGTTAAAATAGTGTAATTAGATAACAGATATTTCAAACAAATGTGATTATTACTTCTAGGACTACCTTCATATTTAAAAAAGGAAGTTTGCAGAATAAAACTGCATAAAACAATCGGCTGTTCTCTTATTAATCTTTATTACCATCAATCAATAATTGAAATGAAATCCTGTTTTAATCTGATCTCCTGAGCAACATTAACTGTCACAAAAATATAAATATTTGGCGCTGCCAATGCAGTAAATTGCTTTGGAAGGCATGTCAAATAATCATGTTTAGGCGTGAAGTAATCCAAAAGTAATGTAAAGTAATCAGATTATTACATTTAGGTAATTCAAAAATGAAATCACTGATTATCATTTTTTTCTGGTAACTAATACTTGTAACGGATTACATTTAAAAAGTAACCTACCCAACCCTGTTTAAATGTTACACTGTTTGCATGCGTGTCTATTAACACATAAACATGTATTCATGCTGTGGGTCCATATACATACACTTTATGCCTTTTGTGACCACAGGTAAAAGAATGTTTTTGTTTTTTTAGGGCTGTCAGGCGATTAAAAAATGTAAGATTAATTGCGCACGTTTTGCACAATTAATTGCGATAAATAAATCGTATTTTTTTACCTGTTCAAAATTGAACAAAACGTTTTTTTTCCCAAATGTATATTTTTATAAAATGAGCTTCATGCTAATTTTTGCATTCATTTGATTTAATAAATCTTGCATGTCTTGTTAAGATTACATAAAGGGTGCAAATAATCCCGATTACATTTTTTAATCTCGCTAATTTGTTTTACTCCATTAATGTGTAAATCTTCTGTATGTGCGTGACTGTACACGCACACGTACGCACGTGTGTGTGTGTGTGTGTGCGTGTGTGTTAATTAGATACACCCACACATGTACTGTTGGTATGCATCGACTCACTAGAATGCCCAAGAGTAGCCATAGCTGTGAGGCTTAAAATCTTCTGGCCCCATGGAGGCCGTGGTCTGAAACACCTGCATGAACATCATATGGGCCACCATGCCTATCAGACCTGTTGAAGTACACACACACGCCACTAAATGTGGGGATGGCGTTGGCTGCCTCTGCCACAGCCATGTCTCATACACAGACACACACTATGGTTGCTGGGCAGACCTGGTCGTGACTAATGCACGGATACTTCCTCGGACGTGGGCCGGGCTCCTGTGGTGTATTTCTATGCCATATTTGATGGACCACTCATAATTACCTAAGTACAAATGTATTAAATGTCTACAATGTGTTAGCTCTACATTGCGGCACAATGTGTTACATACAGAGTTAAATTAAACCTTGCCATGGGGAAGGAGCATGTTAAGGGGGTGCTGTTTTTTTCCTTGTGAAATATAGGCTGTACAGCCCTTTAAGACTTCAATGTGATTGATTAAGTGCTAAATAAAAAAATACTTGACTTGACTAAAACAACTCTCCAGCAGGGGGCACTAGACGATTCTCCCCCGTTCTCCCCCTTCTCGGTCTAAAGCTGTGACAAGATGTTACAGCCGGTAATGTAAAGTTTTCCTTCTGACCTTCCAATGAATTTACGGATACTACAATGAGGACAGCTATGATCCAGTCCATAGTTTGCAACAGTAACTAAGGTAAAAAATGGGTCACATCATCATGTAGTTAAAATAATCGGAAACAGCTGGTAAACAGTAGTATTGCATGTATTGCAGAAACAGAATACTACAATTTAATTCGGTAATGTTTGTAGCCTAAATCCATGACGCGTAATAATGCAAACGCGTTGAATAGTTAATGCTTTTCTTCACAGAACATTACTGTAGATATCGAGTATTTACAAACCCTACACATTGGGAGTAACACTGGGTTGTGGGTGAGAGAGAGAGAAAGACAATGAATCCTGCACTAGTGCTCAGATTACATGAGTTTGTTTGTTTTATTGCACAGTACCTCCCAGGACAGTGAAGACAGCTGCGAAGGCATTGAGCAGTTGTCCCCAGCGCTGTGCGGAGGGGTACGTGGCACTCATACCCAACTGCACAGACAGCAGCATGCAGCTGATGAACAGCAGACCAACATACATGATCTCCATTGACAGTGACAGCCACATCATTGCTGGGAAAGAAATAGGACATAAGAGCCGAAATCGGCTGGTCAAACTGCCAACAAAAACATACAGTCTACAGTATCTTTAAATCTGTCGACAGTATTAATTCAAGCACAGTAAATAAAAACAATTCATCTTAAATCTTTACTTACCCTTTTCAGAGCTTGGAGTCAAAGTATAAAACCCGCCACATTTTTCCTCTGAGAAACAAAATACAAGGTAATGATCATTATTATAGAAGAGGTTGCTGTAGTGGTATGTTCTTTAATAGTCTTGTCTGCCCCCAAGAGGTATTTTGGCAGTATACGGTTGACCTGTGACACATAAAGCTGCTATTCCAATGACTCATAAAGAGGAAAATCAGATGTAGATGTTGTGGGTGTAAATGTAGATGGTCAAGCATGAAGCCATGCTTAGTCAGTGACAAGTTTCCATCCTAAATAAATTAAGTAAAAATAAAAATATTTTTCAATGACCTCACATGAATAGATTTATAGGAAATGCTTTCCACAATGCTTTCCATATTCATTATCAACAGAGTTAGTTAAGGTTCAGACAATACAATTGACATTCTCAACTTTCAACAGAAAATCAGGTAATAACGGTTAGATTTTTATAAAAGTAAAATACACACTCAATGAATGTTATAATACTTGTATATACTTATCAAAAAATACAAACCCAGCTGAAACATGTTGTAAAATATTTTCCAAAGGCAAAGCTAAAAAGTTTAGAATCAGTTAGAATGGGATGGTGAAACCCAGCCATTGGTTTGAATCCTATTAACCTCTTTCTCCCTGGGTTTCTAATCCGTAAATTGCGTCCTGCTTTTGACGTCTAAATCTTCACCAGCAGAACACACATACTATATAATCCTCTTAGGGCAGCACACGTGCTATACACACACACACACACCTGAATCCCCAATTCAGGTTTTCTCAACTGAGTTTCCCATAATAACCCATTTCATATGGTTTCCCACTGTCTCCATACTGATATTACAAATGTATGTCCTGCGTATGTGTAGATATTCATTTAACCTGGGGATATCATCTGGCATAAGCAACCAATCACAAACTCTTCAGCCTGTAAGCCCAGGGAGGGTATTAGTGTAATAACGTTTCATAATGTACTGCAGCTGTATTTGGTTGCTTGTGTAGAAATAATGACAGTTTCAGGACCAATCTTATCATTGTTTCAAATATATATTATTTTACCCCTTCTTCTATTTTCTAACCACCTTCTATGGGGAGAGGCTGCATTTAGCCCACATTCCACCATTTTCTCAGTATTGGGAGAAGACACCAGTGATTTTTCACAACAAGCAAAAATCTGTTTTCTATTTTGAAAACGGGAGAAAGGGGGTTGGTAAATGTTTTTCATCTTTTTTGACTGTTGTGTGAATAACATGAATGACATTTTATATTTAGAAAGCATGGGATGCATGCTATATGCTATATGTATATAATGAATACATCCAGCCAAGATGAACTGAAAACATTCCTGTACTGCTGAACTCCTGTACAGCTCCGTTACTGCAAGGTGCTAACATAAACCTTATGTAAAGTGGCAAAAGCACTACCAAGACAATAACATTACAGCTTTAAAATGTACATTGCAGTTGCATCCCATGACCAGAGGGGGTACAAATCCACCACATCATCCTTTATGCATCTTTAAGATATAGCATTTTAATGCACCACTATCTCCTGTCAAACACCTCTCTCACCCCAGGTATCTTTGTAGATGTTCTCCTGACAACTCACAAACAGTCCTGTGTGGAAGGCCGGGAAAACGAAGCGGTCATCTCCGGTTGCCCAGGAGAACTGCATGCTGGACGAGTTGGATACCCCAGGCACAGGAATGCAGTTTGTGTGCTTGGTGGGGGAGCAGAGCGGCTTGGGAACCTTCTGTTTGCCCACACACCAGTAGGGAGACATCAGGGCCGCTGCACCCAGGAAGAGAGACACCATGGTCTGGATGAAGGAGAGACGAGGAGTCCGGATCTGGTGGAGGAACGCCATGGCTCATGGGGTCTCGGGGTGGCCAATGCTGGAGAGGCAAGAGGGTTCAGACATTTGTCACAAGTGCCCCAATTCCAATATTGACAACACATTGCTAAAATAAAACTTTGAAGATTGACATATGGTGTGTTTGTGGAGAGGAAAATGTCGAAAGAGATGTGAAAGAGGTGTAAAGATAGAACAAGGATGAAATAGGGGAGAAAACAATGGGATTGGCATCCATGGAGAAACAGACAACACGTGGTTAAAGCCCATGTCCTTTATGTTATCTATTGCAAAAGGCAGAACAACTTGAAATGCTTAGCTGAGTCCCCTCTAGGCCTATATGCTAAATAAATTGGTTACCAGATATAGAAACAATGTTACAACTGTATCAGGTTCCTGGACGAAACACCCGTGGGTAGTGAAGTAGTGGAGGGGAACGGACGGTTTTCATGACTAATCAGTTTACAATGTACAAACAAAGGCCTGTGGGGGAAAGAAAATCAGCAAACCTGCTATAATTAGCAACTGCCATTGCAGGAATGTCAGAGGAAATAGGTGAAACCTGCAGACACTGTGGAGAGGAATCATCCTTGGAAATACAACTTGAAAACAAAATCACTCACCTGTTATTACCTGCTTGGTCCTCAGGTTCTCAATGAGAATGTTAAGTGACGGTCAATGAACTCAGCCCAGCTTCTTCCGTCTAACAGTGTGCCAGCAAAGTGTTTTTGTGTACACAATCACAACCACCCTCATGGGCTGTGTGATTGTCATTCCTTGTGACCCAGCATTCGCTGAGATGATATTGTGTGTGCAGATTAAATATACAATATAGAGTATCACAAACAAGGTGACGCACACACACTTTTTTAATCCATCCACTTGATCCCTGATTCCATCTGTTTCATTTTTATCCACTGTATACGTCTAACTCTTTTCTGAATCTGCTTTAAATTCTCCTTTGCTGTTAAACGAATGCAGATGTCTCCCAACCTTGACAAAAGCAGCGCACAGCAATGCACCAACACAGTCCGCCTTTCATGCTCTAGTCGAGTGTGTGAATGGTGTGAACTCATTTAAAATGACTAAATTGGTTCTGATGAGATTCCACAAGAGGGGGCTGTTCAATGGATCCCAGACTAAATCCCAGGTGAGTCACTGCATACATAGGCTTGTCTTTAAGTGTTTGTATGGAGATGATCACCTTTAAAAAGGGAACATACAGCATATTGATATACACAGTAAGGTCTGTTGTAAGATAAAGCCATACCCTCAAATAATTCTATTCAGATTTGGGGTTATTGCAGCATCATATTGTAATTTGTCCAAATGTTCCAGATACAAACAGTATCTTTAAAAAGTATTATATATGAAGGGTGAGTGTTAATAGCAGTAACACAATGTTAACCAATGGAAGGATGAATTCAGTGATGGTTGTTTTCCCTGAAAAATACCCTGAAGCAGCAAGCCAAGCATATCCCCCTTAATCTATAGACACCAAATCGATGAGGCTGACGGTTCATCCCTATCAAAAGGTGAGGAGAATTTAACCGAATAGGATTCATACATTCTAAATGTTTAAAGTGTATAAAAAAAATGAGAAATCTTTTATTTTTTCATAAGAAAGTCTAAAACGATTCCTCCAAGTAAAAAGCATTTTCAGTGTATTATAGTTTTTTTTTCCAAATGCTGCTTAACAAGTGTTCACAATCCTTGACCTGGTGCTGTGGTGCTTTTAAATCTGAAGAGAACATTTAATGTTGAAATGGCTGCCCCCGTAGCTTTACTTTCTAGCAATTCTGCACATCTAACATCTCAGATGTAGAAGAATTAGAGTAAGTGCATTAGAGAACACTGATTACAGTGTTTGTGTGTGTGCCTGTGTGTAGGTGAAAGTGAAGGCAAAAAAGCAAATAAACCAATAATTAAGTATGGAAACATAACAAAACAGAAAATGATTTGAAATGGGAACAATAGTTCAAGGAACATTCAGAAGGTCAGGGGCATTCTTGAAGCATTTTAAAGTGTATTCATAATTCATATACATATTGACATGTTTCTAGTACAGCATTGTTTTGATAGTGTAACTGGTTTCTTTCAGTTCAACTTTTTTTTTTTTTTTTTACAAGAATAACAATAAAAAATGATAAAGACAACACCACATATGACTCACTTTTAAGTTTTATGGCAATGCTTCTTTTGACTGGATTTTGCATCTCCCGATCGAAACGCTATAGTGCTGTTGAGGGACTAAGGAACCCATTCAGTACTTGGTAATGCTGACTCCTCATTGATCAGTACAGTTGGCCAGACACAGCCATTATTACAACGTCCTCTCCAACGTATTCTGTTTCAAAACACAACTCCCCCGATAAGGACTGAGAGCTGCCAGTCAAACAGATCCTCCTATGCAAAACATCCTGCGTTAATGTAACAGGATACTCATTAAATGAACTGCAGGACACAGCGCCTCACGAACACAGGCCCGCGTGTCCTGTCTTTCGTCTTGTACCAGGCAGCTTGGTCACAGATGGCAGGCATGCATTAGTCCATCTAGTCCTCCTAACAAAGGACAAGGTCCGTCCCTTTGAGCATTACAAACATTGTTTGTTTTTTTTTTTAGCTTGAAAAATAAGTATATGTCCGTCTGGATCTCATGAATACTATCTGTACCGTAAAAACCCCAGGGATGAAAAATAAGTAACACTTTTCAAAAAGGACAGAAACATCAAACTCCCACTATCAACATTTTCTCAATTGCGCATGCAGTCACCTGTCACACACTCACACACACACACACACGCACGCACACACACACACACACAGCTTTTTAAAAGGCAACCGATGTCCACACTCCAAGGCAATAACATCTTTGTGGCAACTCGACCCTGACATTCCAACGTCACCCAGGCTGCTCTTCAGGAATGAAAAGAAAGAAAAAAAACA
>JAODLL010082456.1:0-15380 GCA_026546735.1 Forbesichthys agassizii | reverse complement strand
CCCCCCCCCCCCCCCCCCCCCCCCCCCCCCCCCCCCCCCCCCCCCCCCCCCCCCCCCCCCCCCCCCCCCCCATAAAACAAAAGTTTAAAACTTTTGCTCATAGAGTTATTTTGGGTCTATATTTTAAAAATGCTCGTGTATTTTCTGTCAAGTAAAAAATAATTAAGTAATTCAGACATCATTTGAAGGGTTTCGTTCATAATATATTTTTTAATATTTATAAATTAAATATGTTTTAAAAGAATGGTAGGCTACAATGCTTACATTTAATTTATAGAATATACTAAGCATACAAAAATCATTGCTGCTATGAAAAATCTAAAAAAACATAAATCTCAAATGAACTTAAAACAGGTGACACTTGAGCGTTCCTTAGATTCAGCTATTTATGCTAATGCTAGCATAAATTAGGGTTTATGCATAACCTGTGGATCAAAATAGATAAGATAACTTCTTGGAAGACCAACATCCTGTTTCAACTTTAAAACACAATGGGTTGTATTCAGGCTTCACAGATTGTTAATGACCCATTCATTTGAGTCAGGTGTGTTGGGGCAGGGACACATCTAAAAGGAGGTCAGCAGTGATAATTTAAGGGCAATGTGCTTTTGTTTTGATTAATTCAAATCACCAATGTTTCTCTAGCACTGCATACTCCTTAAGACTGATCTAAGTTAACACTGAGCTCAAGTCAACGTCAAATGATACGTAATGTTAGCCGTATAAGAAAAGATATCTTCCCAAAATGAATGAAATGGGTCTTTAAAGCAAAAGAGCCAGATACTGGTTTCTCAAGTAGCTCTTGTGGTACAGTCATAGGGTGCAGTACGTGACATTCTGACGCATTCAGTCAGCCTTGCCATGCAAATGACACCTTTCTGCTTACACCTAAAATGTGTCTGCTGCCTTGCCTTCTGTAAATTGAACATGCATTTTATAGTTGAGATTAATGTACATCTGTCTGATACTTTCTAGTTATTACAGTATGGTGAAAAGAGAAATGACAACGAATGAAAACTAGAGAGAATATCTTCGTGATATGTTTTTACACTGAAAGTGTAGCAGTTCAGTTTAAACTTCAAACAGCGTTCAACAACGTGTTTCCTTATTGGGTGTTTGATGAGCGGCAGTGTCACTCAGTTGTGGGGAGACTTGTGTTGGGTAGCAGCTGCTGTGATGTCTACCAGCCTGCCACTGAGTTAACTGCGGAAAAGCCTTCAAGGTGTGGGAGGCTAGACAGGTGGTTAACCAAGAGCAATAGTGGCCACCAGGTTGCTAGTCCAAATCCCACTTCAGACATGTCTTGCGAGACCGCACTGATGCTACTGTGCTATATGGTGCGGTAAGATAGAATATATGTAAGAGAATATAGGAGTATAATATGCACAGTAAAATATCCATTATGTTCTATCAAGGCGTCAGGGGAGAGGACATTGAATAGTCCTATATTTCACTTCTGATAAATGTGTCCTAATGTGTGAATTATTCAGAAAGGTAGAGAATGAGATTGGAACGAACACCCGTGAGTCAGGTCACTGACTCATATGTGCTTTAGACAAGAAGACATATGTGAATGTAGAACAGTCTAGAACAATAATGGATCATTAGCAAGAACTGGCGTACGGTATACATAATTATATGTACAACACACGCAGAGAGCAGTAAGATAGTTCAATGCGAGGAGATATTTGTTGAATTTGACAGAAAATGTATCTTACATTTAGCTTGCATTTAGCTTGCAATAGCAAACTATACATATAACAACCAAGGGGAATGTATGTGTTTATCGGTTAAAATTGATGCCAAGTACATCCTGGAACTGTTTTCTGCATCTACATGAATCACGTAACCTTTGACGCGACTTGTCTCTTCTACATAACTCTGGCGTCAGCCGATGCATTCATGCTTCCACCTTAAAGGTGGCCCATAGGCTTTTATAGCTAGAAACGTGTTTGTTAGAAATGTAATCCGTCAACTATAAGTGAGTGAAATGCTCTGAGAATATGTGCTCTGATTGACACCCCCTGCCTCCATGTAAGTACATTTAGATGTATCCAGCTACTCAAAGATTCTGACCAATCAGGGCCTATTTTTCCTGATTGTTCCTGCCAATCTACCTTGCCTGGCATTCACATGAAGGCACACACACACACACACACACACACACACACAGCTATGACAGGTTCCTATAAAATGGGCTTTGGAATAGACCTTTTTCACAGTGACACAGAGATGCAATTAAAGTGGTAAACTCTTATTTCCTGCCCTGTTTAGAGCAGCGGGGCAGGGTCGGACTCATAGACGTGCTGTATAATAAGTACTAACAGCTTAAAGCAGTTGTGTTTTGTGGTCGGTGCTTTCCGGTTCTGAACCCGGAAAGCACACACACACCATTCAAAAATGCATTATTTATTTTACTGGCACACCATTTTTTTTTTTAACCACACTTGGCTCATAAGGTGCTTCACAATATTCTCTTTGTGCTTATGTACAAATATTACTTATAATATTGGAAATACTATACAATTCGTATGCTTGTATACCTACACCTCTCATGCATGAGCAACAGCCATGGCTGGAGCAAGCACAGAATCTGTGATAGTATTAATGTTAATGCTAAATATTAAACAAAACATACAATTAGAAAATACAAATATGAACATTTCCAAATGCAGCTGATGTTGTTCTATGGCACGTACGCACAAGGGACAAGATCACGACCTCCATTGTTGCTGTGAAGAATTCTTCCGGTGAGAACTCACTTTCAAGATGGCTAACCTCGATTCATTTGCTCCGCAGCACCAATGAGCAAAGCCCTTGTAAGCATGTGCTGCCATTTGTTTCTGTGTCTTATTTAAGTCTACAGTTTAGTTGATTGACATCTCGGAGGTGTTTTGGAGTGATTAGACTTGTTCTCAGGTATGGGCGTGTTCACTGGTTAATTGTGTTCACCCTTTAATCATTAAAGGCAGCGTTAGTCATGAGAATGCTTGCTAATATGAGCGCAGATTTAAAAAAAACTTGCTCAGAAGCTCATTGAAATGCATTGTGAAGCCAAGAAAATTGTTGTCGTGAGCGAAGCTCGCCACATTTTTATATATTTTCCTATTTACAGAGCCAGGGTTGTGTAAAAGTACCTGATTATAATTTTTTGCACACAGCGGTAAAATAGCGGAATCCAGTAAGATATTTGGTGAATCTGACACAAAAGTGTATTACCTTACAATTAGCTTAACGTATCTGACTACAACTTTTGCATTGTAAATGCAAACAGACGTTCTAATCAGCCAAATAAACACAGAGGTTTCTTTATTTTTTAAGATTAACTCTCAAATCCTATACAGCAGTGACCCACCTACATCAGCGTTAACTTCCTTCTTCATTCCACCCTATACCTACGCACTGTGGCTTACCTACAAGATCTGCCCACCGTATTTTGTATGTAACGGGTTTGTGTGCGGCTCTCGGCCCCACACATGGTGTGACATACAGTATAAGCACAGATCCATTCAAACTAGCCCAACCACTCTGTAGGAGTGAACCCGCTTGATGTCGTTGTGTGTTAAAACAACTTAAAACCTCATGGTGTTTTGAGGTCATGCTAAATTGAGTTGAAGCTATGCTGCAAAATTGGTGATGTCATCAAACTGCATATAGCCTATAGGCCTATTTAAAAAATATATAATAATAAAGGTGTCAGCTGTCCTGTCCCTAACAGGTGCAATAAAACTGTCAGGAGCCGGAGCTGTCTATCATGTGGGGTCTCACAACACGAGAAGCATCTAATGAGCCTCGTTACGACACCTGTGTGGGTGTGCAGTATAGCTTTAATGATAGCTCAGCTGCCACGCTGTGGGAACTACACACAATTACGTATTGGGAAGCTTTGAAATGCGACATGTTTGTATTTTTTTTTCATGTTAGGTACAATAGGTAGGCATTGCCGCTAGTGAAACGGTAACGTCTGAAGGAGAAGGGGGCAGAAGGAACAGTGCAGGAGAAGAAGAGATTGGGAGATTATGTGAAAATAGATCAGGGAGCGAAGATAGGTGAGGTGGAGGCAAGATTGTGCCATTACACAACCTCATGGGCCTTCTGTCAAAAGTAACGATATGCAGATATGACATATTTTCCCTCGTTCCTTGCGTTCTAATCTCGTTTTACCACGGCTTCTAACAGCCCTGCAATTATGAAGGGCTTTTACTTTTAATTCCCATTCTATTGTTATGTAAAGTAGTGGAGCTGGAGCATGAACTGTTCAACGCAGGAGCATGTGGGTGGAACAGATCAAATTATTTCAAGCTAATTATTCCTCCCACTTTCTATTTTGCTTTGTCACTGTGTGAAATGAAAGATTGTAAGGTTTACTTTCATGACACATTTTTTAAAAGTATTGCTCATGTACAAATTTCAAATTCTCATCTAATTTATTTGCATGAAACATCTATATTTACATATTTTGAAAAGTCCAAATGCACAGCATTTATTTCAGTTGAATCACATACATTTTCCCCATAAACACAGGTATAAAATAAACATCATTTTTTACATTAAATAACTTTACTCTCACAGCAAGAAAAGCAAAACAGCTGATTGCTAATGTCCAACATTAAATGTTTGAGACACCAATGAATTGCTGCTTTCACATTTAATTAATATTCCCTGTTTTGCATAAAATGTTAAAGCTCTATTTGCCTACAAAACAGGTAAACTTGCCATCTTTTCTATTTACAACACAAGTGGAATTCTTTCAAATTGTTCTATAGCAAGATGAAGCTGTATGTTGTTCATTGCACTTTGCTTTGTGTTAATTCTATGTGTTCATAATGTGAAAGGCACTTTGGGAATCAGGCCTGGCAGCTACATGCGTTTACTGATTGTAGCCTATCGGACACACAAAAGACAATTACCTTTTTTATAGTATCTATTGAACATTATCAAAATAATGGAACTATATTAAAAAAGGGCATTGAGGTCATTCAGTACAAGTTGTATACAGTACATATATTACTAATAATACAGTTTACAAACTAGTTATAAAATAGGCTACGTTTGTATGTTACAGTACTTGTAGTCAATACTATGGCCAAAACTCTGCTACAGAACTCACCCAGTTTTGGAAATTCACCAAATTAAAAAGTGACTTTATGATTTTTAAACACTTAACAAGTAGTACCAAACCCCCATCAATGCTTTATAACAAAAAAGTTTACCAGTTGTCTTTGCCCAAACCTGCAATACATATGATCAGTGACACTCACTGACTAGGCCATTAGCCTTTTGGTCAATAAGATGTGTGCCTGTGGGTTGTATACCGTGGACGGCTTTAGCCGGACACGACACTGCTCTGCCTCTGTCTAAGACCATCTTTACTGGACAGCCGGCTTGTTGCTCTTGGCCGGAACAAACATTGTGGCTTCTGTTGGTCCTGTCAGTGTTGACATCCACCCTACTGGAGGAGGAGTTAAGTGGGCTTCTCTTCAGGAGCTTGTTGGCCAACTGTCCACAGGTCTTCCTGTACTGGTTGCGCAGGAGGGAATAGACGAATGGGTCAGTCGCTGCCTTGCTGTAGGCCAAACACTTGCACAGGACACCCCAGTGAGGGCTTATGTCCCCCGGAGAGAACAGCTCTATAATTCTATCATCAAAATAAATAAAAAAATAAATAATAATAAAGGTTATTCAGCAGAAGTGAAAGGCAGCCATTTCAAATAGATCAGTGTTGCGGAGTGGCAAACATCTACGGAAAATCAGCTCCCCGAGTTGCTTGTGATTGTCAACAATTGTTTGCTACACTTATAATGTCATGGCTCTGTTGGGGAATGTGACGTAATGGCTTTTGTTTTGTCTTCTGACGTCTTTTTGACTTGTTTTCAGTCTGACAAACAATATGGTATGCGTTTTTTGTAAGATAGAAATAGAGGTATTGTATTCTCATTCATTGGTCATATCTCATTAGCCATCTGGCATGAAACAGCCTAGTATTGGTATTCTTTTCACATCATGTGACAGGTTAAAATGAGTCTATGAAAATGCTAATGAGAGTCAACAATATAGCCTCTCACCCCCCCCCCCCAACCCCCTCCATCACTATTTAGCTAGTATCCACAGTGTCTCATGCCACTGATTCCATGAATGAGTAACAGGGATTCAGCTAACAAGCTGCCTCGGTATGATTAAAGCACCAATTAAAAGTGCACCATATGATATGACGATGGCCGCTTGCGCTACATTGTGCCACATGTTGCTCAGGGGGGAGGCGGACTACATCCACGTCTTTCTCTGCATCACGACCGGTTATTGTCCTTATTAATTGCTGTAGGAGTGATTTACACCAGATGATAGATAATAACTCATGAATAAAAATGTAAGACGTATGTCTGTGCCCATCCTTAGTTATCTCCCAGTTGGAGGGCTGTGGGTTCCATATCCATGTGGCCTGTACCAGCATGCGGGCTGAAGCATAATGCCTAAACCTTACACTGCTCCTTAATACTTAAGGTATAGATTGTATTCACTCCAAGTCGCTGTGGATGAATGGACTGCATTTATATAGACCTTTTCTAACCTCCAGGCCACTGGAGCACTGCAGATGATGACTGCCTCACATTCATGCAGGGTAGACCTTCACATTCACCCATTCACACACACACACATTTATACACCAATGGCGGTGTGAGCCATGCAAGTTGCCATCCGACCACCGGGAGCAGTTAGGGTTAGGTGTCTTGCTCAGGGACACCTCGACACTCAGCCCGGAGGGAACAGGACTCAAACCAGCAACTTTTCAATCACCTGCCTCCCCACTGTTAACCTGACATGCCAGAGGAATTGTTGTCACAACTCCATCTGGGGAACCGTAAATCGAAACTGTTTGTAAAAGGCAGGTACTTGGCAATTGATTGGATGAACTGTACAGCTAAACACGACACTGATTGGAAAGTTCAGGTGCTACTCAGACACATTCAAAATGATTCCAGACTGATTTTCATGGTGAAATTAAACTGAAGCTGGCGAGATCAGGTTGGTCTCGCAAGGCTATCCCACTATACTCACTGCCGCCGAATACAGTGTGCAATTTAAACAAGAGGAGCGGTTTTACAATTGATAAAACTATAAACCATTCCTTGTATGTATGAAAGATATTGGTGTATAAAACACACACACACACACACACATGCATACCTTGTAATGACATACGGGGTGAAGCACATGACAAACGTGCCGATGAATGTGCTGATCTTCTTGGTGGCCCTTTGTCTGCGGCGTCTCTGTTCAGCCAGGCATCTCTGCCGCACGCTGCAAAACGACACATGCTTAGAGACTATCATTTGCCCAGGGAAGAACTGTTAGGGGGACCCCATGTAGGGGCCCATGAACCCCCTGCGGATGATGTCACCCAGGATAAAATGCTGCAGTATAGCAGTGCTGTATCATAAACGCTATGGCTATCAATGTGAACATGAGGGACCATTTTGGAAAGAATAAATAGACTTTATAGATGCATAGAAGATGCATGTATTTATTATATGAAGACATGCTACGGTAGATGCTGACGGAGACCTCAGACTATAGGGCATGGCTATTCATCTTTTTCTGATAGGCCAACTGCTACGCTTCACTTTCACGTAAGACACAAGAGACTTAGGGCAACGTATACAATACGCTCCACACGGATATCCAAGAAACATAATTCTTAGTGTTGAAAGACCTCTTTGAAATAACGTCTTACCTGGGGTGAATATCTACGAGTAACACCAGAGTCTGCATAGTGATCACGTCGATTCGTTTACAGTGAAACCTGGCAACTTTCAGGACTTTCAGGTAGGTCACGCACAACACCACCAAGGTGAGGAGAAACGTGAGCGAGTTCAACATTAACGTGAAGATGAGAAACTGCGTCCTCGCACCGCCCGCTCTTGCATTGCAGAGCGTGCACGACGCGTAAAGGTGATGGTACCCGACCCATGAAAGGCAGGTGGCCACAACTGAGAAGCAAAGCGAATGTATCCATGTATATGCCAGCGCTATGACCGCGTCTCGGTGGCGTATTCTTGAGTGGTAGCTAAGCGGGAACACGACCGCGACCCATCTATCGATGCTTAACGCTGCCATCGTAAGCATGGCATTCGTGGTAAGAAAAGTGTCGAGGAAGCCCACAGTTTGGCAGACCCAGCTGCCTCCGGGATGACTCTTTGTGATCAGCCCGGTCAGAGTTAACGGCATGTTGGTTACGCTCAGCAACAGGTTGCAAAACGTCAGGTTCAGGATAAAAAGCCCAGGCACCTGCTTACGAATCTTCGTATTATACAGAAAGCAGATCAGCACCACGACATTGGACAGCAACGACACGACAATGGTCCCCAAGACCAACATAGAGGCAGCTACATCTGCTGTGTGCATCGTGGTGTTCCTGGGTCCGAATCAAATGTCCAAATATTTGACGAGGGCATCCATTGTCCTGCTTCGAATTGTCATCGTGAGCTTCACTTAATATAGGTCCAATACATTGTCGTGCACTACAACTCCGGCGCCAAGTACGTTCAACTGATTAACTTTCTAAAGCTTTCACGAAAAAAACAAAAGGCTATGCTTATCAAACATATCGGTAACTCTGACACGGTTTCATAAGAGTGATACATAAAGAATTAGTATGGCTCGTGTGAAGGTATGCGGCACTTTTCGCAAGTCTCTTTCCATCGACGGCATCTTGTCTTGCTGCGCAATTGCGCATCGTATTGATGGACAGCTTTGGAAAAAGTCCGAGTATTTCAGTGATCAAGCGCACTTAGATCGTGCAGCTATTGTCATCCTATAAAACACGTTGATTCAGTGCGCGTATTAAGCTTTCCAAACATGCCAAGAATAGATGTTTTTAAAAATAGAAACAGACGCGCGATTACGTGGAATGATGTCATGAACGTCATGCTGGGAAAATAGTACTATTTGTGGCAGGGGAGCGTGGAGTCTGGGGGGTGGGGGGTATTCCATAACACACAAACACAGGTCAACGTGATTGGAATCTTAGTTAACCAAGCGATCAATGTTTTACTGTTATAACCTGCTCAAAATTGTGACAACTCGTCAATGAAATAACACTGATTTCACTAGTTATTATCTAGTATGGTTTGTAAACTAATTATGCTATCTCTTGGACATACAGTATGGCACATGGTGGAATGTGAAGAAGCAGCATCCACTGTAAGCCGACTGTATACAGTATATGTCTAATGAAAAGGGTTCTGTTATAGCTTTACAATAATGGCATTTTCACAATCCCAGATAGTTAATATATCATTTATATCTTACTAGCTAAGTACAAAAGTAAACCTCTGCACAGCACGCATATGTTTTCCATTCCAACCAGAGAAACATTTCTCAACAATAAATTGCTTGATGTGCAATTTAACAGTAGAATACCATAAAGGTAAAGGTGCTTTTATTGTCACATACACATACATGTAGAGAAATGTGTTCTCTGCATTTAACCCATCCCTCAAGGGAGCAGTGGGCAGCCGCTGTGCAGCGCCCGGGGACGAACTCCTGATAGAGGTCAGTGTCTCTGGTCAATGGTACTTACAGTATAGAGTGAACATGACCTGTTTTTTGACATAGCCTTCTGCACTCATGCTAATCTATCTTTGAATGTGTATATGTGCACCTAAAGGGAGCACTTGCCTATATTATTTATTTGTAGTTTTTACGTTACATTTAAGTACAGTATATAACTGTAGTCGTAAATACGTGGAAATGCACACCAGCATTGCTGGATTTGTAGCCTGATTGTATTTGTATAGGTATGAAGATCAGGGATCTGGGATTATGGGTTTTATCATTTCATTTTTTTCCCATGTACCACAGAACAAAGTAATTTACTACTGTCACAGGCCACCATATATCTGAGTCCTTGTTGAAATTTTCAATTAACACACTCAATGAGAGAAGACTTATAAAGTAAGAAACTTTAAATTACTTATCTGCACAAAATCATTTATATCACAAAAAAATTAAACCAAAATTAAAAGCATCAATATGATCTATGGCAATTAATTAAGAGATATGTATCTGTCCAATGCTAAAGGTAAGATAAACTAGGGTCTATTTGTTACAGAAACTATCACCATGTGTCTCTGTCTGGCCAGCCGATGAATAATGGGCAGTGTCAAATCACCAATATTGGCTTCAAAAATGTTCTAATTAAGAAACTGTTTTCCCATTTTGGCCTTTTCAAAGTGATGACACTCTGCTGTCATTAAACATGATATTTACGTTCACATTTAATATTTTGAGATTATCTTTTTGATTCTGTTAAACTGGTTTACTGTACATTCGGTTGGGTTGGGTTGCGACCATCATCAAATGCGACTGCCAAATATTTCCACCATTTATGATGTAGACTGCAAGTTACCAATTCTGTGTCCATTCACAGTAGAGTTAATCATTTCACAGCCATAGAGGGTATGTTTCTTAGAACACAGACTAAAAGGTTTTCTTTTTCAGGAAAATAATTACCCACCCACTTTACAGTATACTCAAGTGAAGTATTAAATATATTTTTTAACTGAGCAATCCCTGGGAACGGCTTCAAAAGGAGGGTTCCATATTCAGTGTGCAAAAGTATAAACAATGTACTGTAGCTGTAACAAAATGTCCTTCAGGCACAATAATGTGGATTATATAACGATATATATGTATCTTTCAAATGTGATACATGGCATTTGCTAATTTTAGTAATACAGCATCATTGACAAGATGAAAAATGAAAAGCTATCATATATACTGTATAACTGAACTCTGGTTTGGTCTCAAGAGTACGAGGTGTGATATACCCAAAGGAAAACTGTGTAAAAAGTGTCCTTTACCTGTAGAAATGGACCGTAACAGAACATATTTCTGTGTGGTGTGTGTGTAGAGTAGCATGTGATTGGTGACTCATGCCTTTGAGCAAATCAACACATGCTTGGATAGTTCAGGCAGCCCCGGCTGGCTTATGCACAATATCCAAGCTGTCATCTTACATTAGTGTTTGTTTGTTGTGCTTGGACAGGCAGCCTCACTAGGGCAAGCACCACATAGACAATATTTGTCCAGAGTCATGGACTGGCTGGATTACTCTCATATATTTATGACAAGCTATGCTGTATAAAATATTAGGTTTAGATCAAAGGGGACGCTTTGATGCTTACTGTATATAGTCTGTGATTGTAAGCTAATACACTTTTTTTTGTCAAATTCAGCAAATATCACAGTCTGCTAGCTGCCCATTCGTGCTGAAAAACGAATCAGGTGTATCTACACAGCCTAAATAGGAACACAAAGTGGTGCAGACCGCACCACGCAACAATATCATAGCCAGTGTTTAAATTAGGATTTTCTATGTGGGGGAGCCCTATTTTTTGTGAATTGGGCATCGTAGATTACTAGGATGTAGGCCTATTTATTTTTGTATTAGGCTACACTAAGGTATTAATAATCTGTCTATATAGGAACTTCAGTTTCAATGTTATGCAAATAATACACTAATTTATAAGGCTATATGTAATATGTGCCATAGCTGTCTTGTGAGATTGCTAACTTTTTCTTCTACCAAGTTAGGCCTATAGGTAGAAATTTGACCCTGATTTTATAGCCAGTGTCCAGTCAAAAAAGCTTAAATCATATCTTTCTAAGAAAACAAGATGATACACACAGCAGGAAGAAAATAAACCTTTGGCTTTTTTTGGGAAAAAGCAAAAAGGCACACATTGTTATTGTACCTATAGGGATACACAAATCAACCCTTAGTCAACCATCATGTCAATAAGTCAGATATAAAATGTAGTATAAACATTCATGCAGAATATTGTTTCACCCCTGAGGGCGTGTGTTTGAAGATATTGCTGGATTTATAGGAACACAAGCTTACACTGGCAGCCACAAATAGCTGTACCACCATATTGCTGGGGATAGTACAAACAATACATACGAAGACTGTTAATATCACTTGATTTCAACTCAAATTGTGTGAACGTTTTTGCTTGCAGATGGGTGATAATGGCTATGACTCACACATCTTTAATAGAGGCTTTTCCCCGGATTTGGGTGTCTTGAAAGTGGTTTGATTTTTTGAGCAGTGTCTCAAAAGCTTTATGCCTGCATGTAGACTATGTTCAGTCACAGGGAATTATGTGCGTGGAAGTAGTCATTTATGCTTTGTCCCCTCATTGTGATAAGATGCATAGGCATAGACTGCACGGGGGGGCAGGGGATGTGTCCCCCTCAATATTTAGAAGAAGTGTATTTGTCCCTCACAATATAAACATGGAGTAGTAGCCCATATGTGTATTAAACCACTTGATGTTGTAAATGTAGCCTAGAATAAGCCTACTACACTATTCAGACTGTATCCTATGTTGGATATGTTTGCACATTGTGCACCCCTTGATTTGGACTTTAACAAAGTCTCATTCTCCAGTAGACTATTATGGTTTAAGTCAGCTATAGTTTAGCCTATACCAAAATGCAGATGTTTTGAATATGCAGAAAGTTATGAACATGAATAAATGAGCTATTAAAGTCCAGAGTTAATACATTCATTAACATTTAATTTATCATTCACTTCCCCCAAAGAAAAGAAGACAGAACAGTAAGCTATGCCTATGTGTGTTGAACAATTTGAAATAGGCTTCTGACTAACGCAAGACAAACTGTATGTTTGATAATCCTTTCTTTTTTTTTCTTTTTTTTTGCAGTTTTTAGTTTTTAATTTTTAATTAAATTCAGGCTGTGCCATTTCTCTAACACTGTCACATAGAGCAACATACAGTTGATTTAATTATTTTTTTAATTTTTAATTTTTAATTTGAAGACAAAACATAACAACAACTTAAACCCCTGTGCATTACAGTCTAATTTAGCTCAATTGCTGCCGGCATATAAGGGCGACAGATGTAGAGGCTGGGCAGCTCCTCAGACCAGGTGAAGCAGAGTGGAGAGTAAGGCCGCCGCGGTCAGCCTGGTGGAGGACACGGCCATGGCGCAGGGGGATTCGGCGTTCTGACGAGACTTGTGACTTGTGACGTGTTTTTAGGCATCCACTCCTTCTCGTGCTGGCCTTGCTTCTCCAGCTCTGCACCCATTAGCTGCCAATATTGTAGTGGCTTGATAATCCTTTCTGCATTATATTTCATATATTTTGAATTGTGCACAGGGTTCTTGCATTTAATGTTTTCCTTTACATGCCCACCCTACATTGATGCAGAAAAGGCAAATTTCAATAAGAATTCATCAGAATGCGGAAAATGAAGTGTTTGATTAAAAAAAAAAAAAGTGTTAATATTACGATTATTATTATTATTATTATTATTATTATTATTATTATTATTGTTGTTGTTGTTGCGATTAGCTAGTGTATTTATTTATGTTATATATCCTATATAATTGACAGTAGATAGATCTATAAATGTCACGAGGCCCCCCTCTAGTGGATGGGATGTTTTGTGACAATGGGCTGTGAAAAACTGGAGAATAGTGCACTTTATCGATTCAAATAATAGTAAAATTACGTTGTAAATCTTTCTCTATTTGAATACTGTCTGTTCACATTAGTGTAGAGCACAATCACATTGTTGAACAATTTAAAAATAGAAATGTGAATTCTTTATCGCTGCCTCTCTGTGTATCGTCCACTTGAAGCCTCATTTAACCGAAGACACAGGAAATACGATGGGGAAACAATTGATTGTAGCACATCCAGGCCATGATGCTATTTCTGCTTCAACCAGAAGAGGGCACTGTCTACTATTGGTAACGATTGATGGTACAGGTCAAGATTGCTGAAACGAGTTGAGTTAATGTGGTTGAGCTGTCTTAACTGTCAACACCCATGTGTACTCTCTCATTAAAATAATAACAGTGGCGCTGTATTCGGAGTCAAATTAGTAGCTGTACTGCCTTGGGGCTGAGTCAAGAAGTGAACTCCATAGGTCAGAAAAGCACTAAGGTTAACTCACCATTCAGTTTTCTGTCAAAGCTGTTTAGCTGTCACATGTCATTATGGTGGATAATGGATGTATGAAATATGAATATCCGTTTGTGCAGTTGTATAGCCTACACAATTCAATCCGTTGTAGATGAAATGAAAGGCTAAACATGAAAGGCTAAACATGAAATCGTCTTCTGATCTTCAGCCAGCTTTTTTTTCCACCAGTAGTGAACCTGAACATGGTTCATCACAGACAGACACACAGCTAAATAGCTCATTCGCCCCCCCCCCCCCTTCCCCTCCCTCCCCATCCCCATTAATGTCCTATTTAGTTAAAAGAGATAGCCAGGCTTGTATGCCTTCTGACTGGATATATTAGCAGGAAATGTTCTTAAAGAGGATTAGCGTATGGAGGACTGTGAGAGGGAGAGAGGGAGAGACAGGAAGAGAGAGGGAGAGAGAGAGAGAGGGAGAGCGGGAGAGAGAGGGAGAGAAAGAGAGAGGGAGAGCGGGAGAGAGCGGGGTAGAGCGGCTGAAAGTGCCAGGGGGTCTGAGAGGCATGTAAATAAGCAGGTGACAGCAGGGAGCAGGAGAGGGCTTATGGAGCCCCATGGTGCCTCTGGCTACTGGCAGGGGATTAGCAACTGCTGCATATACTCTGGTATCCTGAAAGGTTCCTATAAGGTCTGTGTTTGTGTGTTTGACCACATAATATAGTGGCTTTAGTGCATTAGAATGTAACCCATACCCTAATTAAAATGACAAGGTAATAGCTATAGCATTGGGATTCTTTTTGTCCAATGATGTATCAAACACATTTCTTCTCAAAAGCTACTGATTTCCTCTAGTATAAGTATCCGCTGACAACACTGGCACAGCAAGTTGTTTATGAAACACTATGCTTCCTTTTACTTGCATGTAGTTATCAAGTTAAGTAGATGCTGAGGGTAAGGGAAGGGAATAAAGCGATCTAGTTTACTTTCCACTCCAACGCAGGTCATGATACTGCGATAGCAGGTCCGCATTTTGAATCTGTATACCTCACCAGCGCGATAAAGATGGATGACCTGAGCTGATACAGGACACGGCCTATGCTGCGCGGAAGGAGAGAGAGAAGGGACAGACCGAGAGAACGAGGAAGGGAGAGATGACAGTCGCAGTGTGACAGTTGTTCTGTCGCAGCACAATGTCCGTGGCCCGCGAAGTTACAGATGCCTCGGAGTTGGCCTCTAAATGCCTCTCCAGCCCATTCCTCGTCTCCACCGGCGTTCCAACAGCACTATAGGACTAGACCCGAGGCCTTGCCGCTTAAGCTGTTGTGCGGGGAAGGTGGTGGGGGGGGGGGGGGGGGGGGGGGGATCTTTCATGGATGTTGCCAGAGACGCCCGAGGCGTCCACTTTATTTATTTAGTGAATC
>JAODLL010082455.1:0-15381 GCA_026546735.1 Forbesichthys agassizii | reverse complement strand
GAGATGGAGAGACACTTACTCAAGGGAGGAGATGCAAGACGAATGCTTGTATAACAAACACAGAGAGAGAGAGAGAGGGAGAGAGAGAGGGGAGGGGGGAGAGTTGCAGAGAGAGGCTGAGAGAGGGAGCAGTATTCTGCTGGTAATGGTGCAACATGCATACCGTAAACACAAGCGGTGACACGCAAACGAGCTTTGATAACCATCACGCACACACACACGCACACACGCACACACACACATGCACACATGCACACACACACACACACACACAACACATATCCTTCCCTTCCACAACAAACCCTGACCACATGACCCCTCCCCCCTCCCTCCAGTGAACCACGGTAAGTTCCTGAAGCAGGAGGACTCGTACGCATTCGAGGAGGAGAACAGCAGCAGTGACAGTCAGTCGCCGCAGCAACATCACAGTGATGAGTCCCAGGGCGTGGCCTGTCCCTGTCTGGAGCCTGCTGGCAGCACGCCATCATCCTCGTCTTCCCCGGCACTCACCTGCCCCCAACAGGTGAGTCTCCAGCCCTCCACCCCTCCTTGACAACCGTTACTACGTTATTACATTATTTTATCGGTATGTATGTATGTGCTCTCTCTTCCTGGGGATTTGGCTTATCTTAATATTCCTGTACTGGCCCTTAAAGTGTTACATTATGATTTTGACGAGAATAAATGACGCTAACAGGATTTCAAAACAGCCAAGCGGTGGTGAAAACATGCGTCCTTTGTGTACTTTTCAACTTGCCTCTATAGAAATGGTTGCGTCCCACTGTTGGCGCGTATGGTATGTTTTGGTTGCTCTGCCCTCCGGTGGTGATAAAGTGCATTGCCATTGTTCACGCATGTGTCACATTCCAAGCTGATTACATCCCCCGGGTGACGTCACTCCAGCAGTCACTGGAATCAACAGTCACTTCACTGTGAATGCTTAACTGTGAATGCTTGTGCTGTTTACTGTACCCTTCAACGCCATAGTTTTTACTTTCTTTGGTGTTGGACAGCACTTGATGACTTCATAACCCCCCATTCTCAAAATGAATCCCTAGAAGGCTCATTTTACCATTCTGGACACACCCCGAGGTTATTTCCTTAGAATATGACCTGGTTTAACTGTCACATCTCACTGTTCTGTGTCAGCTGACAGTTTTCAACATTTGGTTTAGCAATTATTTATTTTTTTGTGGATTTTACAGGCGTCAATATGTAGAGGAAATACTTGCTATACTGTATGTTTGTTCAATTAAACCTAAATGTAACTTTATAACAAAAATACATATTGAGCAAAATAACGTGGCATTATGTTTTTGGAAATATATTATTTTACAGTTTCTTGTCATAATGTCTTCAGTCGAATTCAAAGTTTGAAAATGACTTTGAATAATATGAAATACACGTCTTTTATAAACATATTTTGTCTTTGACGTTTCTTGAATGTTTAACCTCTCTAAATAGTTCCGCTGTGGTTTGTTTAACAAGTCACAATAATTCATGAAGACACTTAAACAGCAGGCAGACAATGAGACCAAGCATGTTATGCAAACAGCAAAGACGTTTAAGAGTCATAGATTAGATCAGTGATTATCAATCTTTTTTACCCACAAACCCCACAATGACGTAGCTCATATAATAACAGAACAAAAATAACAGCCACAAAAAGCACAGAAAGAATATATTCACATTTTATTGAAGTGTATTAATACTAGACTAAACAAAGGAATAAGGAAACATTGTCTCAATCTTGCTCCATCATGAAGAAATAATTGCTCCCAGTTTATGATGTCATTGATCCTGTCTTTAGGGAGGACCAATCAGAGACCCGCCTGAGGGGAGCCAAGATGAAGGTCTGTCTGACACGAGTAGCAGCCACGCCACCATGCCCATACCTGTCCCTGCTGTCGCTAAGGTCAGTTCCTTCCCATCATGCAATGCAACATGGTACATGCGCCTCACTTAAAGGGTGTTCCTCAATGTCAAGGAAGGATCCTTGACGGCTGTATTTCAAGGATGCCACGTCATCAAATCTCTACGATGTATCGTTCCAATGTCTAGGATGCTTAAATTCTACCAAGGACTCAGTCCTTCGATCAGAGGATTTTGAGGGATGCATGTGTGCATCCTTCGCATACAAAAAATACCCACAATCCTGTGCGAACGTCAGAAGAGAGATTTAAAAATGGCGCAAAACAAAACTAACAACACTACAGCACGATCCATTGTTTTATCAACTGTTATTAAAAAACGAAACGCTCGGTTTAATTAAGCATAATGATTTTGAAGGCGGGACTTTTTTTAAATGACGTCATCTTGCACACTAGCTAGGCCGTTCCATTACGTGTTCTTCGGATGTCTTTCCTAGCCTCGGAAGGACCCGACTAGGAAGGCACTTGGAAGGATCCGTCCCACCAAGGAAGCATCCTTAACATTGAGAAACACCCAATGGCTCCATATATGCTCTCATGAGCCACTAGATGTCGCACTAAGCACCATGCAGCATCTCAGACCAAACAAGTACTTCGTTGGCGGACGCACATGCCTTCAGGGCTGGCTTGACTATATAATCAAAGAACACACACCGATGGATTATGATATTATTCTCTTCTCATGACGCCATATTACTCAACTATATTTTTACATGGAAGAATGGTTGTTTGGTTTTATAATATTTAAATATCATATAGGTCACCTTTAAAACAATACGCTGGAGATGGGATTAAATCAATCTAGTATTTTATTTTTTTTTTATTTTTTTTTGCGGGAACACAACTCATAAAATGCACTTTGGAATTTGCCAATTAATTTTCCACCAATGATAACACAAAAATTACACGCTTGACTGTCTGACACGCGTGAAATCTGCTCACACCCCCAGTGTTTGAGAACAAAGAACACTGGTTATTATTTCACAATTTGGAAACTTAAATGTATATACTCATCAATGCTCTTTTTAATTAATTCAAATTTGTCTGGGTGGTTAATATCATCTTTTTCTTTGGTGTGACAAACTCAAAGCACACTTTGCACAATCTGTAACTGGGTGCTCTTCCCTGCTCTCTCCGCCCACAGTCGAAGCCGTCCGACAAGAACCGGCACAAGAAGCCGAAGGACGTGAAGCCCAAGGTGAAGAAGCTGAAGTACCACCAGTACATCCCCCCGGACCAGAAGGCGGAGAAGTCGCCCCCGCCCATGGACTCTGCCTACGCACGTCTCCTGCAGCAGCAGCAGTTGTTCCTGCAGCTGCAGATCCTCAGCCAGCAGAAGCACGCCCACGCCCACGCGCACGCCCACGCCCACGCGCACGCACAGCAGGCCCAGGGCCAGGGCCAGGCCCAGGCCCAGGGCCAGGGCCTGGACCAGCCCTCCTTCAGCTACCAGCCCATGCACACGCCCGCCCACGCCCACAAGTACGTAACACGCTAATAACAGACCGTAAAAAAAAAATATATATATATATAATAACAAGAGCAGATGGAAATAGGTCAATTAAACAAAGAGGTTGAAAAGAAACAAGGGAAATAAATACTCTAAAATATCAGATACATACATATCGGTATGTGTCTGTAAGGATGATAGCAGGCATTGGCGGTAACAACCAACGTGTCCTCCCCAAGAATTGACAGTTTTTCGTCATCAGGGAGGTCCTCAAAGCCCTGGACTATTAGTGTGAATGTGTGACTCTCTGATTTATTTCTATTTCTCACACTTTAAAGGGATGTTTGTTGTCTGGTTGTCTCCTGTGTCTTCCCTTCTCAATGGCAAGGCTGTGCTCGCTGAGCCTGTACTTTGTCAATGTATGTCTGCTGTGTGGATCAGTCACCATGGGCAGGTGGTTTGCCATGGTGTACTGTCCATTTAGGACCAGATGGCACTGCATTTTGCTTTGTGCTTGTGTTTTCCAATAGGTATGTTGTTTTGTGTTGTGATTTGGTTAATTCTGATGTTCTGGTCCTGAGTCCAGAGGTTCTGGTCTCTTTCTCTCTCTCTGTATAACATCATCTCTCTCTCTCTCTCTCTCTCTCTCTCTCTCTCTCTCTCTCTCTCTCTGTCTAACAGTTCATCCAGTGAACAACATCCACCGTGCAGCTCCAGCGGACCAGCATGCATGCCAGACGGCAGCTCGTCCTCTCCGGCCAAGCATGTGTCCCAGTACCCCAGCCCCAGTGGCATCTCGGCCGTCAAGCCCGGCCCACTGCCCGCCAACCTGGACGACCTGAAGGCAAGTTCCGCCCCCAACACGGCAGAACTTATCTGTCTTCTGTCTTCTATCTATCTATCTATCTATCTATCTATCTATCTATCTATCTATCTATCTATCACATTCTGTCTATTTGTGTCTCGCTCTATACACACACACATACTCTAAGTACCGTATACAATGTATATGTACAGTATACACACGGTATGCTGTATATATACAGTGTGTATAATGTACATGTCTGTATATCTTTCTATCTGTGTCTATCAGGTGTCAGAACTCAGGCAGCAGCTCCGTATTCGGGGCATGCCCGTCTCAGGCACAAAGACCGCCCTCATTGAGAGGCTCCGCCCCTTCCGGGATCTCAGCCCCTCCCCCTCCTCAGGCTCCAGCGACATCACCACGGTTACCTTCCCCGTCACGCCCACGGGCTCCTACCGTTCCCCGTCCCAGGGCGGAGGTGGCGGGTACCACCACCCTAACCGCCAACACCACCACCCGTACCCCAGCACCTCCTCCTCAACGCCCCCCATCTCCCCGGCCTCCTCGGAGCTGTCGCTCAGTGGCTCCCTGCCCGACAGCTTCAGCGACGTGCCCATGTCCCCGCTGCCCCCGCCGGGCCCCGCCGAGGAGGATGAGGAGGAGGAGGAAGAGGAGGAGGAGGAAGGGCCGGCCAGGGGCCTGGGGGGGCATGGGGAAAGAGGAAGAGGAGGGGCGGAGAGAGGTCTGGAGGCGGAGAAGGACAAGATGCTGGTGGAGAAGCAGAAGGTGATCGAGGAGCTGACGTGGAAGCTCCACCAGGAGCAGCGGCAGGTGGGAGATGATTAGCCAGGCTCTAGTAGTATGACCATAGACCTGGGGAGACCCACTGTTGTTCTGTAGGGAGGACTGACTTAAGTCAACTGACAATGGGAATGTGCCGATCGCTGCCCGAACATAAGGAACGTCTTCGTAGTCTGTTGTTCTGTGTATTTCTGTTAGATCTCTAGCTGGACTTTAGATCTGAGGAGACGCACTGTTGTTCTTTAGGGAGGACTGACTTAAGCCTGATTCATTGTTGTTAATGTCAGCACCCTGTGGCATTGAAGGGAGAGGAGCTTTCCAATAACAATCTTTCTCCAGGTTAGCTAACTTCACCTTTATAAGCAAGCAACACTGAATGATGCTAGAGTACGTGAGGATGATAAGATATTACATTGGAGGAATACATGAGATACCAACTCAAATTACATAAACAGACATGACATTTAGCCTGGCTAGCCACGCCAACTTTTTGACAATGCAGAGCTGACTTAGTAGTTCAATATGCACGTTGCTATAGTTACACTCACACTGAGGTGGCACTCAATAGGTTGAGCCGTGTAGAAAGGAGTCAGGCAAATGGAAGTTCAACATTTTCAATGGTCAGATGGTTCATGGAAACGCAAAACAGTTCCAAGAAGTTCTTTATAGGGATGGTACGATCCAGTTTTTTCAGTCCCGATACAGATACCGGCACTTTTGGTATTGGTCCATACCGAGTACCGATCCGATTCTAGTTTGGAATCGGATTTGTTTAAAGTTAAGTTGCAAAGTAAATGACAATAGACATGGCTGTAGACCTACTTGTGTAAATTAATTTAATTGTATTAGCCCCATGGATCGGTTACGACTGTCCATTTGTCACCAAGTCAGTATCGGACCGATTTCCGATCTCCGATAAGTATCGTATCGGTGCCATCCCTAGTTCTTTATGGGCAATTTAAATCGATAAATACAGAAACATAACTGCAATTTTTTGTAATTAATAGTCAATAAATGCATTGATTAACATTTACAATATAATTCATAGGGTGCTTTTAGTATTTGCAGCTAACGTCTGGGAACTGTTTTGAGGTTCCACAATCTGCCATTGCTGTGAAAAAAAAAAAAGGTCTGTTGGAGTGAAGAGAGTTCGTGCAACTCTCTCTTCTACATGGCTCTGGGTCGACGCTGCGACAAACCATGACGACGACTGCACTCCACTGTTCTACTGCTGCATGTATTCATTAGGACGTTTACATCAGTCCCGTCATGCTCGCCAGGTGGAGGAGCTCAAGATGCAGCTTCACAAGCGGAAGCGTTGCTACGGCGCCACGCTGGACGACGGCCACCCTCTCCCTCACCACCACGCCCACCTGCACCCCCCACCGCCGCCGCTCCCCCAGCACTTCTTCGGGGTGACGATCAAGCAGGAGCCGCTGGCCACGTCCTCCGGCTGCCCCCTGTCCTCCCCTGGAGGGCACGCCACCACGAGCCCCACTACGGGCTGCATGGAGGAGCTGGCGCACTGCGCCATGTCCGCCTTCCTCAGTCCGCAGTGCTCCCCCCAGGACTCCCCCGTCGGGAAGCCCCCGTCCAGCAGCAGCCCCCAGCCGCCCTCGCCCGCCACCCACGCCTACCTGCTGTCGCCTCTCCCGCTGGGCAGGGACGGCTGCGGCCACCCCCTTACTTCCCAGGGCCACGGCCGGGCCTGCAGCATGCAGGTATATGCCTGTGCCGTAGCTAGTGTTAGCACACCAGAAGCTAGCATGCCTGCAGCACCAGATAGCATTCATCCAGCACCATGCATCCAGCTAGCTAGCATTCATCCAGCACAAGGTAACATGCATTCAGCACCAGCTAGCATTCATCCAGCTAGCTAGCATTGTTCCAGCACCTTATAGCATTTAGCCAGCACCAGCTAGCGTTCATCCGGCTAGCTAGCATTTATATAGAACCAGGTAGCATTCATCAAGCACCTTATATCATTCAGTCAGAACCAGCTAGCATTGTTCCAGCACCTTATAGCATTCAGCCAGCATAAGCTAGCATGCATCTGGCTAGTTAGCATTCATCCAGCACCATATATCATTCAGCCACAACCAGCTAGCATTGTTCCAGCACCTTATAGCATTCATCCAGCTAGCTAGCATTGTTCCAGCACTTTATAGCATTCATCCAGCTAGCTAGCATTGTTCCAGCACCTTATAGCATTCATAAAGCTAGCTTGCATTGTTCCAGCACTTTATAGCATTCATCCAGCTAGCTAGCATGCATCGAGCACCATGAATAGTTCGGAGGGCAACATACTTTCCCGTGTGTCTGGGAGTTTTGACGCCAAGCCCTGTCCCTCTCCCTCACTACAGATGCAGCAAAAGAGCGGAGGTCAACCCATGAGCTGCTCCTTCCCGCCGGACCAAAGAGGACTCCCGGGCGCCTTTCCCAGCTCGGTTGACTGTGGTCTGAACCACAGGGGTTCCGGCAAAGCCAGCAACCATTCTCTGCAGCAGCCAAAGGTAAAGACAGTACTGTACTGTGTGTGTACGCTGTAACATTCACGGAAAACATCCTCTCCTTTTCATCGTCTGCCTATCTCTGAGCAAGTGTAGCTCACTGGTGTTTATCTATCTTTTTCAGCACGTTCTTATGTAAAAACAAAAATAATATTCACAACGCCAACACCCCCCTTATTTTTTTTTCCATAATAAATGTAACCATAGGAAGCATTTTACTGCCAGGGCATGATTCACATGTTATTAATGGTTTTTCATAAACCGACACTCAAGTTTAACAAGCCCCCCCCCCCCTCCCCCCCCGAATCCCGGTAGGCTAATGTAACCTTCTGCCCATTTCTCATGTAGATGTCAGTATTGCCCTCTCCTCGCCCCGCCCCAGCCTTCAGTAGCTCAGAGTCAGGCGTATCTGACTTAAGACAGCCCCCATGCTATGAAGATGCAGTGAAGCAGGTAAAAGCTCCTCAAGACCTCACTAGACGATGGCTGAGCAAAAGCATTTTTTAACATATTGGCGTTGCTTTAATTCCACCTTAACCTTCTAACATTTTCCTGTTCTCCTGGATGGCACACCGCTTCTTTCATTCATTCATCGCTATATGTTCACTGCACTGTTGACTGTTGTCCAGATTTGACTGGGCTTACAGCTTTACCTCCTTAGGATGGACAATAAATTAGATAACTAAGTGCTGAAAACGACCTTCTGTTGAACAAAGGTTTGATCCCTGGGTTGGTCTTTATTTTCAGCAACTAACCAGAAGTCAGCAGATGGATGAACTTTTGGATGTTCTCATCGAGAGCGGAGGTATGTTAACAAATTATTCATGTGTTAGCATAACGAGTTAGCATCCCTCACGAGCTAGCATCCCTCATGAGTTTGCGTCCATCATGAGCTAGCATCCATCATGAGCTAGAATCCCTTATAAGTTAGCACCACCCATGAGTTACGATCCCTTGTGAGTTAGCATCCCTCATTAGCTAGCACACCCATTGAGTTAGCATCATGAGCTAGCATCCCCCACGAGGTAGCATCCCTATAAACTAGCATCTTCCGCAAGCAAGCATCCTCATAAGCTAGCATCCCCCATGAGGTAGCATCCTTATGATCTAGCATCCCTCCTAAGCTAGCATCCCAAATGAGCTAGCATTCTTTCGATCTAGCATCCCTCATAAGCTAGCATGCCAAATGAGCTAGCATTCTTTTGATCTAGCATCCCTCATGAGCTAGCATCCCTCATTATCTAGCATCCCTCATCAGCTACTATCTACCACGAGTTAGCATCTTCATGAGCTAGCATCTTCATGAGCTAGCATCCCTCATGAGCTCCATGAGATAATGAGATTTCAAATATTGCACACAAGGAGTTTAAATTATCCGGCGCCAATCTGCAGTCTGTCTGCTTTGTTAGCTGCTACGGTAGGTCAGGTCAGTAGCACTGACAACCAGCGCACTGTGACATCACGTGACCCTCCCTCCGTCTTCTCTTTCTCCCAAAGAGATGCCGGCTAACGCCAGAGAAGAGAGGGAGAGGTGGTCTTCTGTAACCAAAGTTGTGCCTCACATTACTGTCTTCCCAGGCAGTGTCGTGCCAAGGCTGCACAGACACTACGAGCACCTGCTGGGCCCCTACGGCCACTCGGCCAATCACATCGCAGACAGCCACCTGGAGACCCTGCTGGGCAGCCCCATTGGCCGGGGAGGGGAGGGGAGCCTTCTCAAAATGGCCGCTGATGACGGCCTTCAGGAAGACGAAGGGCACTTGGGCAGAGAAGGCTACCGGAGCCCCCACCCATACCAGCACTACCACCACCACCATTACCACCACCTGCACCACGACAAGCTCAGAGACCTGATCGACACGCCCACACCGCTGTCGCCCATCAGCGGCAAGATGCCGTGCGCGACTGACGCCCAGGGCTTGGTTGGCATGGCCTTCGGCGAGTCACCGTGGGAGACCATGGAGTGGCTGGACCTGACGCCGCCCAGTTCAGCCACGGCCTTCAGCGTGGCTCCGCCCAACAGCGGGCCCAGCATCTTCAACACGGAGTTCCTGGACGTCACAGACATCAACCTGAACTCCACGGACCTCCACCTCGACCACTGGTAAAAGACACGGGCCAGCTAACACGAGTAGCTACCGTAGCTAGCCGCTAACGGAACACAGTGATGTTAGCAACTAGCAAATGGGCTACAAACCAGACAGACCCGCTAGTGGAGCTGAGGCCTTCTACAATGCCATCTAATGAAGATATAGTGAATGTTACCATATGTAGACCTCATGGACAGGTTCACTCATAGTGACAGCATTTTGTTATTGTTGGATATGCCACCAAAACACAGAATATGACCCAAAGATTGACAGTTAGTGTGCTGAACCTGTTTTGCAGAATGACAGCACACATTATGTTGCCTTAGAATATTTCTTTTCCCTACTTCAATTAAATATGGTTTTATATTGATGTCATCATACCTAATATGTAAAAACAAGGTGCTTTTGAAATGATCTTTGTCCTTCTGGGAAACGGTACGCACAACTACCAAATCAGTATGATGTGTTCATTCATGACGGACATAAATGAAGTATATTTCAACACTTTTGTGCATTATGCAAGTTATTCATGCAGTGACGGTGTTAAGCTATCGTGATATGGTGAAACATTCGGACGGTCTTCAATGCTTTTTGAGGTAATTTGTGTTACTGGAACCCATACGATTACATGTAATATAACATTTTGCTTCTAACAAAGTAAAAGTAAATTGGATTTCCTAATGTGGCCAAAATCTAAGTATAAAATGATGGACATCTACTGACGGAGACGATATGATATCTGCACATTATATCTGCCGTGCGGGAGAAACGTGCCACAGCATAACTGAAGCCAGTTCATCATTTTATGTAAATATGAAAGAAATGTCACTTTGCACATAGCTAAGTACACATTTGTCACAGTTTGCGTTAAGATTGTAGTCCATTCCGTTAAAGGACTTTTCTTTCACTTTTTTGTAATTTTTTTTCCACATAAGGGCAATACAAAGGACAGCAATGACATATTTATACAACCTTTGGTCTAACTAGTTAATGAACTAAACACATGTTATATAAATATAGTATTGGTTAATTCACAAATTAGTTTATTTTATTTACATGAAAATATTTAAAAATATAAATTGTAAAAGTTCCAAGATTAATCATTTTTCCTGTATTGTATTTTCTATGTTCTTAATTTCCAGTCAGAGGACTATTATGACATAATTTCATGTTTTGTTTATTTCACCCTTGGTATTTTCAAGACCTTATTATGTCTTACATAATTGTGTTTTGTATAATAACATTCCTTAATAGAAGATTGGGATTATTTTGGTGTACTCTACTTGGTGTACCAGAAAACTATAGTGCAACTTAGAAAAGTCTCTTAAAAATGTGATTGCCACAAAGTGAACCACTCTAAATTACTTTCATAGAGAAAGGTGAAGCGCAAATGTCCATTATAAGCACTTGTGAATAGGAAAATGTAATATATTGATATTTTTACTGTGAATACTGCACATAACACTGCTCAAACATGCACCCAAGCCTTTAAGTAGTTTTATAATGTGAGAAATTGTTAATAAAAGTGTCAAGAATTTTTAGCCTGAACCTTAAACAATTAATTACGTGCCTTTCAATCTGTAGTACAAATTAACCCATTATTACTTTGTATATACATATTTTTGACCAAATGTTCCCCTTTTCTTATGAAGTAAGCATTACACTTGGTTTCATATAGTAATCGTGGATTACCAATGACCTCTTCATTTTGTTACCCATCACTATATTTTATGTGGTAGTTTTGTCCTCCCCCCACAGTATCACATCTGACAAAAGCTTACTTGTTGCTTGCCCACTTTGTTTTACTATTTTAAGAATCAGTATTTGTCCACACCCCTGTATATTATAGTGAAAAGAGCAATAAAATGATCACTGTAAAATAATTTCTGCAATATGTTTAATGTTTAATCAACAACACAATCGGTTCCTTTTCAACATGAGCTTTATTATTTTTTTTACCCTCAAAGATACAATATAAAACTCATTGCCCTTAATATTACTGTATAATCTAATATGAACATTCTAGTAAACTGCGATTTATACAGCATGTTCTCATTCTCAATATTTTTATTTTTATTCCCCTCAATGTCCCAAAAAGAGTGAAGATAATCACAGAAACTCTGAAGGGCTTTCTTGGGTGACACATTATTTCATAGCAGATTAAAATTGAAGAATAAAAGAACAAAACTGACAATTTGTCATGTCCGGTGTACATTTAATTTTTATCAAACTGTCATGCCCCCCCCCTTTTAAAGTTGGGCTCCTTGATTGTGTGATAGTGCCCAGAGGAAAACAAAATTCCAACTCTGCTCACTGTTTGTGTTGTGTAACGGCGAGAAGGCAAATGAGGTGTAGAGGGACATGCCATTCATGTCTGAATTTTAAACCAAAGCTCAAGAGTGTTTCGTTTAATGAAGCTTCACAACAACAGCCATCACAATAGTGGCTATTCTCAAATCATTATTCTCCTTCCATTTTACATAGCACAGTTTGGTAATCTAGCTAATTCCAACTGATGTTTAATGTAAATTAACCATCATGGCTAAAGATAGCTCTCAACACTTAAATTGCATTCTCTCTTAAATCACCACAATCTAAGATAATTTGTGACAGTGTTGGTATGTAAGTAGAGGTGTATTATGGACAAACAGTTGAGTCATGGTTTGACAAAAAAACCTGGAACATTCCATTATCAGTGCCCATTTGGGAAGCGTCCTAACAGTTGTACAGCGCCACGACAACATATTGTCAGCATGTAACTGCCAGACAGTATTATTCCATCATATTGGGTGATGGAATTTCGTTTTACAGCGTGTCACCAAACCATGAAAGCAACACTCAACTCCTCATAACCACTTGATCGGGGTTCTTTACAAACACCTTTCTATTTGGAAAGAGAGCCTGAACCGTTAAGCCCAACCTGGCTAGACCAGCGAATTTAGATGCGCGCGCGCACACGCGCGCACACGCACACACACGCACACACACGCACACACACACACACACACACACGTCAAGTCCAGGAATTACATTTATATCAGGCAAAGTAGAGTTTGAAGTGACAGATAAACGTAAGCTATCCCGACCCACATGTAAGCTTTTCAGAAATTGCATTTTTACAATGTTTTAATGTAATGCTGTGCTACCCTGTTTTGTCGACAGGAAAAAACATCATACTCTTGTTTGTTGATCAGTCAAGGTGGCCACGACAAAATAAGTATTCCGAGGTCTAACAGCATACATACGTACTGAATATACACGTCGATGCAGAGGGAACTCACAGAATGCATACGTACAGTCCACAATGTGCAATCCAGTAGACAAGCTACTTTTGTTCATGTCATGAGCATTCAACATTTGATTTGGTAGGTTCTGTACATTGTAGTATATATATTTATATAATATATACACCATATACTGTATGTATACTACCATTTTATCTCAAAAAAATAAAATAGTGTTGCATTTTATCGAGACAATGTTATGTCTTCAATGTTATGTTAAGTTTTGCACTGTTTTATTATTTGTTTTTACATAACTTCACTGACGATGCCTGAGGTGATGGGAGAAGAGCAAGTGTATTTATTAATAATAGTTATTATTATTACAACTTTTACAGTTATAATAATCTTATTGCACCGGGCAATTTGAAACAGTTCCTGTCATTCTTTGGAGCGCGTGAACATCTGATCCTAAATGACTACGAGGGCTAAGCTGTTGTGCGACACGTGTTGCCAAGCTCGTCATCAAGCACTGTGCGTTGCCGGGTTGCATGACCCCTGACCCGACCCAGTCAGTCCACGTACATGGGGGAGATGGGGGAGGTGGGGATCTGATCCAGGATGAGACACACGTAGCTGGCAACGTCCACGAAGCGCTCCTCGTACATCAGGATGAACGGGTCTTTCTGTCGGGGAGCCCAAACAAGAGTCAGTCATGCTAACGTACTCGCGTCATACCGCTCTTGTGCTGCAGAGGGCAACATAGTCAAAACAACTCTTGCTGTTAAAGTATTTTTAAGGCTAGTCTATTTAATGGGTATTAACTGTATATTTACCAGGAGCTCCTTGTACTTTGGCCTTTTGGATTCATCCTTTGTAAGGCTGGCAAAAGACAAATAGGCATTATGTCAGAATAAATACAGTACAGATTAAGTATGGATGGAACAAATTAACTTCATGACACAAGGTCAAACAACTCATAACGCTGGCATTACCGTATGGCTGTGTACATACAGGCGCCTGCCAGCAGAGGGCAGCAAAGACACAATGACGGAAACATTTTCCAAAACAGTGAAACATGCATCCAGTATAGTATTAATACATGTATTTGTAGATGCTTACAACACATAGTAGTATTATTAGCGGTGCCCAGAGCCATGGAAAGAGAGAGTTACGCCAACGGAAGTTTGAAATTTAACAGTCACAAGTGCTTGGTGTTCAATTTAAATATTTATAAGCAGATATTTAACTTAATTTTTTGGTAATTAGTAGTCAATACATGCACCAATTTACATTTACAATATAATGCATAGGGTACTTTAAGTATTTAGGCTAACTTCCGGGAACTATTTTGAGGCTCCACGATCCGCCATTGTTGGGAAAAACGGTCCATTGGAGTGAACGGAGATGACGTAACTCTCTTAATATGGCTCGGACATAGTAGTTAGTAGTAGTAATTACACAACAGAACATCTGCTACCTCACAGTTGTACGTATGTCAGAGTATAAGTCAGTATTCGGGCAGCGGTGCCTACCATAGGTTAACAAAGTTGAGGAATTTGGGAGAGAACTGTCTGTCCTCAGAGTTGGTGAGCTGAGGTGGTTCTCCTTTCACCACCTGAGTCAGCTGGTCAAACACACTGTTCCACTTTGGGTAGGGGAACCTCCCAGTGGCCAGCTCGTACTAGAACACACAAACACACACTTTACGCTTCCGTAACACTGCGGCAGATCCCAAGCTGAACAGTAAATTCCAATATAGGAATGTTAGATAGATATGAACTATTTTTTTCTTTTGACTCCTCACCTGACAATCCACAAACACGTGTTTACAACCAATCATCCTTTGCTTTAGTATATTGTCGTTCTACAAGGAGGAGGTCAATGTCTCTACTTGATTCTTATATACGCCTTATGTCTTAAAGACCCACTGTGTTTCCATTTAAGATCATTTATTATATATGAAGTATAATGTAAGGAAATATATCTCAAATTAAACAGTTCATGTGGATTGGAAGTTCCTATTTTGCAGATGTAGCTTGTAGCACAACCACAGGATTATGTCACCCTGAATGCCGGCGTGTTATTTAAAAGAGATAAGGATCGCATTGAAAAGCAGTTAAATGCTTTATTTGCAGGATGCCAATTCATTTCACGTACCAGAGTTATTCCCAGGCTCCATACGTCTGACCTGACATCATAACCTTGTCTGGACGCACTGGGGTCTATCCTCTCCGGCTGATGGTACAAAGAGGAAGGCTTAAACTGTGTTCACATGGAAGTCAAGTCAAGTCAATATATTTTATAAAGCACATTTAAACAGGTGAACAAAGTGCTGTACAGGGTTATGAAATAACAACATACAATACATTCAAAACACAAAACCAACAAGCACTGGTGTCCTTAACGCTACTTGAATGCCACAGAATATTAATATATTTTAAGATGAGACTTAAAAGTGTTGATGGTAAGGGATGATGTGACAGAAAATGGAACATCAGTTGAAAATGTGTTGTTTTCATATGTTATGAATATATTTTAATGCCTTTTCCCATAACCTTTGTGATTTTAAA
>JAODLL010082454.1:0-15382 GCA_026546735.1 Forbesichthys agassizii | reverse complement strand
GGGGCCACTCTAATAAGAAGAGGGAGCTCATTCCACAGTTTTGGAGCAGCGACTGCAAAAGCTCGCTCACCCTTATGAAATGTAAATGAAAATGGATTTACTTGAAGAATAAAAAGTTACAGAATCATATTTACATTCATCCATACATATGTTAGTGTTGTTTTTAGCATCCATTAAAATCTGGTAGATTTGACAATAGATACATGTCCTGGTCATTTGAAAATATCCTTGCATATTCTAATTCTTGCATAGCAAGCCATATGATAACCACAGACATTCGGCACTTTCTCTGTTAACAAGGCTAGAAACCACAACTAGGTTTGTGCAGCCTACACTGTGGCTCAGTTAAAGTCAAGGCCTGTCATTTAATGTGTCTTTGCTTATAATTATCTTACAATCACAGACTATACCTTTAAAATGTCAGCTCAATAACGGACATGACCGTACATTTAAAATGCATTAATAGGCTCTTTGTTATGTTTTCAAATCATCGTTGCAAATGTGTGGACTAATTTGGCGAGAATTTAACAACAATAAACTGCATAAAGACAAACAGATGATTAAGCATTGGCAAGGGTGAAGTTTGGTGCCCTGTATTGACAAGTGGCTTTGACAATGTTTTGAGAGTAATGGGTGAGTAATAATGCATGTCCGCTGTGTAAACATTTCCAATTAACATGAGGATTAACATTTAGAAATGGTTAGATGTGTTAGTGTTGTCTTTCTGGAGCTCCAAGAAGACCAAGCTATCAGGGGCACAATATAGAGATAAGGTGGTGCGTGGGGGGATTTTTAGGGCTCTCACCTACGGTGCCAGATTGGCCAGGAACGCCCCTGCAGATCATTAATACAGTTATACTGTATTTATGTGCTTGACAATTGTTTGCTGAATTTGCGCTACTAATAACAGCCTTTAGAAAAGCGTAAAAAACCCGGTGATTTAGTGTATTACTGCTGTTTCCATGGAGAGTCCTGTAGGACCAGGGCAGATACGTACGGCCGATGATAGCCATCTGAAAAGGAAGTCCTAAATCACAGATGAAACGGGCGGGGGAAACCATGAATCACACATTACAAAGAACCTGGTGAGAGCACAGGAACATGGCTCCACTATGACATATTCCCTCATAGCCTGTCTTCAAAGTCCCTTCAGACAGGAAGCAGTTATTCCCATTTCCTGTCTCTGCCACCCAGCGGGGATAGTAAATATGGTGTGAAGGAAAACGACACTTTTTTAAATGTTTGGATACATTCTTTCTCCCAAGGACGTGCAAGTCCGTTGTGGTTCTCCAAACTGACGAAAAGCCATCGCAGCAGCACAGGAATCACATTTATATGAATGTGCACTCTGGCCTTGATAAAGCTGTTGTCGTGGAAATACTGATGATGGGTTTGTGGTGCCAGGGTTGGTTGAGGGTAAAGTTGAAATAAAGGACACAAACGACGTCACATCAGTCCATGTGAGTGTATGTACTGTATTTGACTGTAATGTTACAACGAGGCCATGTCCCTGCTTTGTTTCAAGTGCCAGCTTCGTGGCTTTGGCCGATTCTGGGATAGTTAGGGTTAGCTCTCTCTCTCTCTCTCTCTCTCTCTCTCTCTCTCTCTCTCTCTCTCTCTATGCTATCATGCAGGCCAGATGACTATGGGGCTCACATTGGCATGTTTGATTTGTTGCAGTGTTGAGATACAGTCTGAAACCCCCATTAGCCCTGGATCATCTGACTTGTTAGCAACCGCACCTTCTGTAATAATTTATAACCCCTTCATTTCAGCATAATGCCTTTCTTGTACTGCGTAATGGAAGCAATCCATTTTGCCTGTCAGCCCAGAAAAACAGTGCTCGAGATTCTAGGTGGACGACAGGGGTTGGTGTTACAGAATGATACAATATGCCATATTGTGTGTGTGCGTGTGTGTGTGTGTGTGTGTGTATGTAGCTTTTGTGTGTGTGGGGGGAGAGTATTGATTTTCCTTCACACTATCAGTCAAAAGTGTAATACCGGTAATGTACTGCGATTTTTCCCAAGCCCCAACCCATTCATTAGTATCAGGTGTGACATCTAAAACATGCAGGGCAGGGGTTCTCCATGACAAGGGTTGACTAAAACTGATACCTGTACAGTTTAGAGTGTGCAGTGCAACATTAAAATTTTAGTTTCAAACCCATGAGTGCAGACCACCCCCAGCCACCCCAACACCTGTTCTCGACCCTTCCCACTAGTGTAGGGTTCTGTGGAAGCTATAATGAAATCTCGGAGTGGACCTTTCAACTGTGTTGATGCTGCACAGTGACTATGCATTATCCTCAACCGTATTCTCCTGGACGCTTCATGAATCCACAAACTATTACCTTCTCTCTCCGTCTTCCCTCCCTCTCTCCCTTGCAACGTTCTCCCCTCCTTTATTCATCTCATCCCATAAATCCCAGGACAGCAGCGTTTTAATGGATAATTAATTGATGCTGCTCCAGCCCTGTAATAAGACGATAAATTACAATACATGCTGGTGTGTTGTGTCAGTGTGTGTAGCTAATGGTCCTTCAGGGCTGGTGCGGGAGGCTAATAAATTAGACAGGTATTTAACTGTTGTGTGCTAAGTAGACCTCCAAGAAAAGAAATAGATAGAATATAAAAGACAGACAGACAGGAATAATAAATACAGGCAGGCTACTATTGCACAACAACAGTTAGCATACTGGCTACCATAATTACTGATATTGCTTTATATTTGTATTTATATATTTTTTACTTACCTGTGACAGGGTAATAGGGATGTGTGCTTTCCTCAAACAGCGGTGCTTCTCATCAACAGTTCAGCTACCACTATTAGACAGGTGTTGCAGGCAAAACACTGGAATCCAGTATGTGGCCTCAATGGATTGAAGCTCTCATCATGTCGTGCAGAGGATTGCGTTGCTTGAAGAGGAAAATCACATCTTTGTAAACAAGGAATAAAATATTTAGCATAGAAACGTGGAAATTCAGCAGATCGTCGTTAATCCTATTTTAATGGTTGTCTGATTAGGAGGTGAGAAGGATTAGTGTGTGTGTGTGTGTGTGTGTGTGTGTGTGTGTGTGTGTGTGTGTGTGTCCATGTCACTGCCAGTTTTCATGCACACTTCACTCTGGTGAAACAGTCAGCAGTTGATGTGAAATAACAAGTGGAAAGGAGCAACTAATTGTTTCAAACTAAGAAAACAATAAAGCAGAACACACGCAGCTTCTCAGCTGCGTTGTACCAATTCAAAAAAGGCTACATATCTTCACAGACAGAACCCCCCCCCCCCCTGATGGATTGCAATGGCTTGTTAAAAATCTTTTCACAGCGCTATATTGATTATATTCCACTGGCTTAAAGCTACTAAATAATAATGTTAATAAAAGGTGCCACAGTTAAAATCCCTGACAGGTTTTTCCCCAGTCATTTGACACTGACTCATTCGCATTTGGTGACAATTATTATGTAATTTATCTATCTTATTTTAATTCCAAATGGAGAGGCTTTGTAAATAAACATAGACATGACATTTTCTTGGAAAGCAGGCCTTCTATTCCACATTGGTCTCAGAGTAATTTTGACAGAAGTGATTCATGCTGTCCAAAGTGGTAGGTGTTTACTGAGACTAAAGAACATAGACAGAGTTCTCATAAAACAAACCATGCAGATGTTTGAAATAGAAATCGTGCTTAATTTGAATTGTGCAGTTAGCAAACATACTGTACTGCTACAGTATTGAGAGCACAGCACAGAGAACAGCAGTACAGCTAACAGTGTGTGAGGCAGCACTGGCTTGGAGGAAGATAAAGCTGTGTGACTGTGTCACGGGCAACCTCGCTGCCCCACTCAGGAGAAAAGTGGAGGGCTTCATTTGTTAGCAATGGGCTCAGCTGACACCACCAAAGACAGAGTGCCCAGTGTGCCGCTCTCCTAGCCCAGGCCTAGAACATTCCGCCATATTTATTGTTCCCTGTCAGGCTGTCTAATAAAGCAGGGCAAAATGGAGGCATCAGGGTAGGCTTGTGGAGTGTGTGTGTGTGTGTGTGTGTGTGTGTGTGTGTGTGTGTGTCTGTGCGTGCGTGTGCGTGTGTGAGCTAGGGAGCTAGTTTGGATGAAGAATCTAGCACTGATGTAATATGGATCATAAATCTTATTTAATTACCTAGCGTGGGGACAGACTGGAAGCTATGACTGGATTTATTGTGTCTTAACTTGGCGTCTTAACGACTTTGTGCTTTTAATATCATTACCCTGTAATTTATTCTCTTTCCTCAACGCACACAAGCCCACACGTAGGCCCTAGTACACACGCACAGCAGACACATATATGCAATCTTTGCCCATCCTTTCCCTGAGTATAAACACAGTCTTGTTATTATCTTTTTAGCAAGAGCATTCTCTGAACGCTGAAGAACTCTTGTGACAGGAGTTAATCCCTGGATCTCTCTATTTTCAACCATTCCGTGTCATTCCTGTGCCATGTAAACAACAATGCCCATCATTTTGTTAAATTTATAGTTTGCCCTGTCCACAGAGGGCAACAGTTTACATTTAAAATGACAACCAATTGCTATATATACTCGTTGATTTCTCTGTCAGTTGTGGTGTGCCAGAGTGCTCTGTATGTAATTTAACTATTCAAACAAATTGTATAATACTTTAGAGCAGTGTTGATCAAACTAGAGCTTGTATGTGCATAGGAACCTCAATGAAAATGTATCAAATTATATATTATTTTGTTCATCAACCCAAACAATCTAAAATCCGTCTTTTGTTTTACGTGACACGTCTGCTTACGGTAAACTGTATAACTTCTGTTAAAATCCTCGACTTCAGTTCGGCATGAAATAATACCTCGCTCGTAGTATAGGTGATATTTCAGCCTCCACAGACATTATTTGTTGCACACAAAAATACCTCTAATATGTTTACATAGTCAACTGAAATCTCTACTGTATTTTAACTATATAAAAATGGTGGCGGTGTTAATTTAACATTCTTCAATCTGGATTTTGAAACATCCCTGTATTCATTTTACCAGTGTCCATATTGGTATGTGTATGTGTATTGGTATGGGTGTTTATTTAATCTCCTCTCTCTCACTTTTAGCTCTAGCCTTGCTCATCCCACATTGTCCGGTTCAGCCTGTCAGCTCCAATAAAAAAGGACAAAAGGAGGAGAAAAGGATAGAAAACACACATAAAATGAGCATTGTGGATGTGAATGCAGATTCACGCCCCCGCTCTCTACCCTGTTTTCAGAGGCCTCTGTCCCACATTAGCTTAGCTTGCTGTTCAGCTCAGCCGCTGACTTAATGCAATCACCTAAATGCCTGCTGGACTGCCCCTTTGACAGTGACATATTAGTTCTGCAGCCTGTCGCCATCTGATATGTGTAAGTCTGCCACCGTACCACCGATTTGATTAATGCCTCTTAATTTGTGAACCATAATTATAGTAGATATGACTGTATTAGGGAACTATCGTCTTCCATTGACTGGAAAGGAAATTATATGCTAATGAGTCAAAGGTTTAATTAAGACACAGACTCACAGGCTATGCGTTCATTCATTCAAGGGCCTGTTTCACACCTTGACACGTCACTGTACATACCATCATCAGCCACCAAGGGCAATGGAGCAAGTATGAATGTTGAAAGAGGGGGAGTGGGATTCTGAGCTATATGTAAACATTATAATAACTATAAATGATAATGAGGAGCATGGTGGAGGGGAGTGAATGCTTTTCGTCACGTTCAAGTCTAACTAACCTTGTAGTCGTTTGGCTTGTATAGGTCAGTCAGGTCAGCTTGTGTTGGTCAAGGTACATTTACTTCATTTACATGTTTAATATTGATATCCACTATCTGTGTACCAGGATCTGTAAACTCAAGTTGATGATGTCACCAAAGTTTTGTGTTTGCAAAATGGCAGTGTCAAAAGAAATTCAACAGTTTATCTTTTATTAGGGGTGGGCGATAGTGCAAATAAGTAATACATGCCCAGAATCGCCAATATCGATAACAATACCGATACTTTTTATTTTTAGGAGTGACTTATGTACACTTGTAGGAGAGAGCAATGTGTCATGATTTCTGAGGTGAATGCATTATCAATAGGCTAAACATTAATCCATTTTCATGACAACTAGATGCTTTTCCAATGGTTAGCATCATAAGGTGAGTGTTAGACTTTCTACCTGCCATTTGATTCCCATCTGAAGTATATACTGAAGTATATACTGTATATATAAAAATACATTGGCTTCATTGGTTCATGTAGTACTTTGATGCTCCCCTTTCATTCAACATGCATGGCGTGTCGGATTGACGTCGCTAGTCAGGCGTCCGCCGCGCTGCGCGAGCGTGACCTGTATGTTCGTTGTATAGTGCACATGTGACATGACACAACAACAGCAGTGAAGATTGGAGTTCACGACAACGGAGCTTTGTTTCGCAGACCGTTCTACTCCTTAATGAAATGGGTTCAAAGAAGAAGAGAGAGACTGAAACTAGTATCGATCCTATTGGCACTAGAATCGATCTTCAAATACGAGACTACAGTATCTGTAGTAATAGTTTGGGATCAATCCACCCACCCCTATCTTTTACTGACTCGGTAGGTCAAAGTAATCAACCATTAGGTATGAACACAACCTGTGTATTGCATGTGTGTCATATGTAAATGCAATGGCATACATTGAATTCCACACAAGTGATTAACATTCTTCAGATTTTCTACTTCGCCCTGTGTTCTGACTCTCTGTGTGAAAGGCAGGCTACAAAACGACATTCAGGGCTAGTTGGCTGAACCATCTACCCCATATATCTTACTGACATCATTCAAGGCAACAGGAGAGAAAGAGAAGAGTGTGGATGAAGGGAGTGTGAACTCAGGAAACGCCATTCTAATGAGGTCTGACCTTATGCTGCCCCAGTGACCCTTGCCTGACCTCCCCAGTGCACAAGAGGTTGAAGGCTGTGGGACCGAGGTCAACACTCACTGACTGAACACAGAGAGGAGGGGCCAGAAAATAAGAGTTTACCATATGGTTTACAATGGGAATAGCCTATGTTGTCAGTTCTCGTCTTCTAATGGAATAGTATTAGTAATAATAATAATATAATATAGTAATAATATAGTTGTATGGGGATACATGTTTTGTTGAAGAGTTTATGCCAAAACACACAGAGTAGCATTCCATGGATATTTCGTGAACATAAAAAGAAGTTCCATTTAGCCATCTTCACAATATGTAAAGATGGCTAAAACATTCAAACACACACACACGCAAACAATATATATATATATATATATATATATATATATACATATATATATATATATATATATATAGACATACATATAAACAATATAGTATGATGCATATAAACACACACACACTCACACAGTTAGCATGGTTTACATTAGCATCGCTAATGCTGGCCACACTTCCTCATTCTCGTGTCTCCTGAGTGGCGTGCTAATGGGCGTATGACTGAGGTTCAGCCCCGGGTCACGGCCATGATTTATGTCTTGTGTCTGTGGTAAACACAACAAACCAGTGACACCGGACTGGGCACATACTGGCCCTGTCATCTTTTGCACAGTTAAAAACACCAGCTGTTGGGATGCTGTGTGCATTCATTACCCATAATGGGCCTATTCAACTGCCTCCAGTGTGCGCTCATTAGCACAAACGCACGCTAGCATGTGTCGTATGTGAGAGCACACATTCATACATGCAGGCACACGCTGTTTATAATGGAAATAGCCTCAAGTAGCAAAGGTTTAGATATGAATCTGAAAGATATACATGTGAAAGACTCAATGTTCATCGATAACAAATCAATAACATTTAACACTATTTTTACTGTCTATTTATGGATATTACAATAAATGTATAATTTGTGTGTGTGTGTGTGTGTGTGTGTGTGGGGGGGTTTGCCTGCATTTATTTGCATGCAAGTGTGTGAAGCATCATCCATTAGCATCCACTTTATCCTGCATGCCTGGAGACATCTTAAGGATGTATAACATACAGCACAGGACCAATCAAGTCAAAGAGGACCTTTAGGACAATAACATGTCCTCCAGTGAAAACACTCACCAACCTGCCCTGTTGCCGCAGTCACTGCCAAAGCAAGGGCTTGTATGGGATCCATGCGGTGCAGGGGTCAGGGCCGGGCAGGGAGGAACTGGCTTTCTCCCCCTCGCTAGGCGGGAGAGGATGAGGGAGGTTATTTGACTGACGGAGCCCACAGAGCGAGGCCAGAAACCCACACTCAATCAGTCACAGGCCGGACAGCCTTGGCCACAGAGAGACAGGTTGAGAACAGCCTGGCCGCACAGCAGCCACCTAAGAATTACCGTAATCTGAGCGGAAAATCCAAAAGGTTCAAAGAATATTTGACTTGCTTCGTTTTTCCTTCACCGCAGACTCCGTTCAAACTGTCGTACTGCGCCTGTGAGCAGAAATAGAGCGACGCAGGGGTCTGTGGTACACATAGCACGAGAAAGAAAACAGAAGAAGATAGAAGAAAGAAACGGAAGAAAGAAAAATGGAGGTCGGGCAGAAGCAAAGCAAACATGCGAGAGATGAGAGGGTGGAAGAGGTGGATGTCAGGCCATGCTATATTCTCTAAAATAACATGTAGGAGACATGGATTATTTCACGTGCATTATACCGGCGCCGTGCACGAGTGTGTAAGTACACGTGCGTGTCTATACGCGTCTGTGATCGTGTATGTCGACGTGTATGTACATTGTGCCATGGCACATGTGCCATTGTTTGCACATGTGTGTGTGTGTGTGTGTGTGCACTTTCATTTGGGCTGTGTGAGTTGTGTTTATGTCAGCATGAGAGAGAGAGAGAGAGAGAGAGAGAGAGAGAGAGAGAGAGAGAGAGAGAGAGAGAGAGTGCGCGTGAGTGTGTTTGTGTGTGTGTGTTGCCAAGTGATTTATGGGGCCTGTCTTCCACTGCCAGCAGTTTGTCTGTTCTACCATGGAGGATGAATGGCCTACTGTCAGCCCTGCCTGAACCCCTTTGCTCTCTCTCTCTCTCTCTCTCTCTCTCTCTCTCTCTCTCTCTCTCTCTCTCTCTCTCTCTCTTTCCCTCTCTCCCTCCCTCTCTCTCTTAGCCTTGCATGCTATCTTATCTCCCCACATGCTCTGCATCCTTTGCACCAGGCTCACCCTTTTGCTCTGCTCATTTGCTTGGCGTCACCCCCACCCACCTAATCCACACACATTGTATGGTCACGCTCCTCTGCTGCAGTGCATCCTAGCACTGCCACCTCTGACCTCATTAACACACAGGTGAACATGGTACCCCCACTCCCACTCCATCGTGTCTTGTCTGTGTGTGTGTCGGGGGGTGCTGTATCTATGAATTTATTTATTTATTTATTTATTTATTTATACATGTATTGACTTCATCTTTACTTTATACATGTTGTCACAGGGAAGCCCTCAGGGCCATCAAGGTATTCAGTGAATACCCCCAAATAAAATAAAGTATAGCCTAATAAATATATACAGTATATACTTAGTTGTGGTTTTAGAACCAATCACATGTTTTCTTGTGATAGTTGCTAGGCAGAAAACTAAACAGCAATATATACAAGTGTCTGAACACAGCGCATTCAAAACACGTATTTAATACCTTCCATGTTCCAAGTGAATAGGGGCATATTAGACATGATAGTTGTCATTAGCCAATCAGTTTGATGTGGGATGGAGGTGGGACTTTCTGTAAGAATGATGTAGTAGTCTATACAAGCTATTGCGCACCGGTTTTGATAGTTATAGTAGCCCAGATCACACAGAGACACGTCGCTAAAGGCGTGGTCACTTCAAAAGCGCTTTGATAAACTCCCCATCACACAGAGATGTGCTGCTTGAAACAATAGGCAATGTTTGAGTTGCTATGGTAACACTACAGGCCCAGTGTTGAGGGTCACGGTCCGCTACTGCATGTTGTCACAGGCAAACACGTACATGCCAGGTAACATAGAAAAACATATAAACAAGCACAGACATAACTGAAAGTATATTTATGCATTATAATAAAAGGAAAAGTAATAGGCATCTGTTGACTTCCCCAAAAGGGCCTCAGTCTCCACATGGAGGGTCTACAGGTGGTGTCCACTTCATGTCTGACCACATATAAGGCTCTGTCAACCAGATCCAACAAAATGGGATTAGTACTGAAAGAGCCGCTTGGTGTTGTAAAACACAGCAGGTGGACAAGGAGCCAGACCGTATAGGCACAGAGCGGGCGTATTCAGCGCTCTGAGCCAGCTGGAGGAAGTAACAGTCAGTGATTCATGTTGGGCTAGCTGCCTGTACCCGACACTGGGGCCGGGGAGCCAGCAGATTTTGTTTCAGGTCTAATGTACGTGCCCAATTCAGCTGAGAGAGCATTTCTGGCTATTTCTCACTCCAGTGGAATGTGAGATGGTTTTGCTAAATGCTGGTTTCTCCTCTTACATCCCCTTTCAATCCAGATTAATTTAGGTGCGGACAGCTGTCAGCGTGGAGGACGTGGCTTAGGAAGAAGTTAACGCCAATGTGGCCTAACCTACAACAGACATTAGAAACAAATTGCTAGGAGAGAGCAACACAGTAGGGAATTGAAGACAAAGGGAGAAGAGGGGGGGGAAAGAGGTGAGGGATCTGAGTCTTCACATAAAAACGGTACTTTTCTTGGTTAGTCTGTCAGAGACTTTAATTCAAAGCGACTCAAAGTGAGAACAATCACAAGGATTTAGAATTCTTACAGCTAGGTCAGACATTTTGGGAACTGAACCCACAACTTTTCAGCTTGGAGTCAGCCACCCTAACTACTAACCCAGCCTATAAATATCAATCTATATACTGTAATATTTATATTTTTGTTCTGCTACATCATTGTGAGTATTGTCAAGTCAACACCACATTATACAAAAATGCAAAGTAAAAGCTTTTGTTGTGAGTATATGGCAAATAATTATTGCATTATCTCAAAAAGTAATAATGTTGTTTTAATGTTGCAACGTCTTATTAAGCATTTATCCTTATCAAAACATTCTCACACCAAGAGAAGGAAGCAAAGCAGACAGATACATGGCCTCACAGAACTACCTCTTTATCAAGACAATTTCCAACACATTAGATGGGAAAGGCTTTTTCTTGCCCTACTTCTGCTGGGAGATATACAGTGACATGGTAATGATCTTGCTCTGGCCAGACAGCAGAGGCCATATTGATTCCAGGCTGATTTATTGCAGGTTACGCTTCATTATCGTGCCATTAATCAGTCTGAGATTACCTTATCAATAAAGCAGCTTACGTTTGTTTGCAAAGTGCTTGACAGCGTGGAGCAAGGAGCAGTGTAGCAAAAACAGACAGAGACAGAGTGCTTAAGCCCAGCCCTCTGTACACCAAACCTTTTAAAGATTAGCTAATTAAATAGAACTATTGAGTCACTATTCAGTGGGCGGGCGCTTGCTTTCTGGCTGTCGAAAACATCAAGGTAATTTAACGGCACTAAGGTTTATAAGCAGCAACAGTTGTTTTTTGCTGAAACCAAACTAGTTTATGGCAAAATGTCACGATTGACATGGTCATCAAATGAAAGACATTTCAGTACAGATGTGTTTGCTTCATATCCAGCCTTAGGTCACTCTGAGCCAGGGCCATTAATGCCTTTTCTCCATTTTAATATCCTGTCTTAAATTAGCAGCCAGATTAAATGTTATTGCCTCCTTTTGCTCTGCCAACGTCTTTATAGCATTCAATAAAGCAAAGAGGTGGGGGACTCCCGCATGCCGCTTAACCCACCAGAACACACCGACACTACCTGGAGCGTCATTTTTACGATTGCCAGCAAATTGCAAATAGTGATTTTCCTATAAAAGCCATGAAGAACAGGGTAGCTGGGGTTTTGAGAATTTAATGAGAAGGTTTTAAAGAGAGTGCACTGTCTGCCAAATACTCTTCTTTGTTTTTATTTGTCAGTATGTTCTAGTAACTGATTAAACACCATATAGAACATTATAGACAAGCAGCTATCAGTCCCCAGCCTGTTCTAAAGCAGTTAAACTCAAAACTGCTCATAAAGTAAATATACTGTTGTCGTATATGTCACAACATCTGTCATATACATTATGAAGATGATGAATTGGAGGGGATTCTGTTGGGCTGCTGGGTCATGGCTGTCAAAATACTTATGTGTTCAATATCCCTGGAGTAGTAAACAATTCAGTAACTGCAGGTCAAAGTAAAGTCATATAATTTAGCAGTTGACAATAACTGGTCATTTATGACCTGTGTGACTTTGATGTAAAACTAATGGCAAACGTTTAGCACATGGTTTCCCAGTTCGTATGCTGTTCAAGATATGCTGCAACTTAACGCATGTGAGCTCTGCACACAAAAACACACCAAACTAATACATAACATTACATAACTACGAGTTTTGCTTCAAGACATAATAACTTGTTAGTTTGTAAATGCACTGTGACACACCTGTAAATAAGTCTATACGCAAACACATGGATTTGTGTTATATAAACTATTATCGTACATGGATTTCATTCATTATTAAATAACAAAAGTGCAGATCTTTCTCATCACACAGACACACACACGCAGGGAGGCGTTGGAATGTCGTGGGTGAGTGAAATGAATATCTACTCTTACTGTACCGGTACCATATACAGTATATGTCTTGTTAAGATGGATACATTGGTATTGGATGAGCGGGTATGCAATACAATACATAGTTATACTAGTGATCATTGTGAAACCGCATCATGCTCCCGACATACACACACGTTATTTTTCAGGGGGTCGACTCGTCGACACGTCTTGCTGTTCAGAGAGATTACATTTCAAACATACCACAGACAAGACAGGGGATAATCAATCACTTGAGCAGTGCAAATCACACACATTGTGGCGTATGCTGGCTGTGTGTGTTTGTAGGAATAAGAGTCATAAATCAATGCTGGCTTGTCAGAGCAGCTAACATGAGGAGAAACAAGAGAGAAGGAGTCCAAATGTGGGTGCCAGGCCACATTGACAGTGCACAGATAATGCTATAGGTACTTTGTGAGGAGCATGTGTGTGTGTGTGTGTGTGTGTGTGTCCTTGATCCTTGGCAGACAGCAACCTCATTAGTGTAACAAAGTGTAATTGACTCTGTGATGACCTCATCATTCTTTGTCCTTCATCTCACAGGTAAGCCAGGTAATTTCCCAATCCTTATTCAAACACGAATGTGTGTGTCTGTGTGTGTGCGTACATGTCTGTGTGTGTGCGTACATGTCTGTGTGTGTGCGTACATGTGTGTGTGTGTGCGTACATGTGTGTGTGTGTGCGTACATGTCTGTGTGTGTGCGTACGTGTGTGTGTGTGCGTACTGAGGCTCTCTGCTATGACAGCTTTCCAGTTTAATTCGCTCATTATGATGTTCTGTCTCATTCGACTCAGATAAATCTCCTATGAAAACACCAGCGACAAAAGGTCACAACAGCTCCAACATTAGGGGGGGGATGGGGGGGGGGGGGGGGAATGGGGGGGGGGGGGGGGTAGAGAGAGAGGTATGGTGTACGCCATGCTAAGAGTGCCACTCACAACATTGCATGAGATACAGTGCATGGGGCAAAACAAACCAAAAGAAAACATTATGACAAGGTCATTTATTCTGAGTTAGACCCACAAACAAATACAAGCAGGTTTGAGATGAACATCTTACTTGGTAAAACTTTACCAAACAGAATGAGAAATGTGTTTTTCTATGACTGGGACAAGACTTCCATAAAGTGCAGGGTTTGTCCTGGAAAAGAGCACATAGCACACAGTGCTATATTTTACCGTGAGATGTTCTGAGGGATAAGTGTGTGTGTGGACCTGTCTTGGCGGTGCTGCGGTCAGTCGAGGGCTGTAAGGCGATCTGCAGCTGATGGAGGTGATGATAGCGTGGCGTATTGGCCTGTGCATCTACTGTCTGCTGTAATACGACTGCTGACAGACACAGACCACCCACTCGCTTAATGCCACGGCAAATTCATCTTACTCCAAACTTATTCCGCTGTGGTTTTACACTCAAGTCTCAAGGCAAGGGAAAACAGTGTATTCATGAAACAACATGGATTATTTACTTTCCGTGTTTTAAGTAGAAACCATGATGATATCATGTGATTTTTTCATTTGAAAAGCTTTCATTTTGGGAATGGGTGTATACATACACGATACCTGAGCAGAATTAGTGTTTTGATCACAACCAGCATGAAACCCTTCATATGCTAACTTGCAAAACACACCATATTGTCTACATGCACACATGCCTTGGTTTCCTGTGAGGTAGCTCTACTCTGCCCCCTCTGGTCAATAAATGCACACTATAATGGATGGTATATTTATACCGTAGGCTTTGATAATGACGGGATATGGCAGATATTCATATTGTAACAATGTAATCCCTTCATATTGTTTACATTGTAGAGGCAATTTCTTCACTTTTTGTCTAACCAATGTCCTTCCCCGGGAAAAATCTGTCTGCCTGTCTCAGTCAATCTTGTCTAAGACAAGTTGTCCGTTGGTGCATCTGTGCAGGAAATGAACACACTTGCACACACAGACACTCACACACACATTCACACACCCACACACCCAGTCTTGTAGTGCACTGGGACTCCCTGAAAGGTCATGAGATAGATTTGAGAATAAACTAATGTTCAAAGTGTGAAAGCCACGACTCCTTAATAATAGTGATTACTAAACAGTGAGGTGTAATAACACAATGTCACGTTAATAAAGTCACGTGTAAGAAAAGGACAAATATACCAAGACATGGTTTTATTCCCTTGTTTAAATTAAATTGATAGCTTATTGCCACATTTTAAAATGTCAAACTCAAAGAATGGTGATAAACCTGCCTACTATTGTGTTAACCACCTTAATCACAGCAACGGAAAGTTTTTAACCACCCACAGGCCTCAAATCAGCTCCCCATTGGATCAACAATGAGCTAGACATCAGCGTGATCACAGCTCGTTTATCTGACCTGTGGGGATTTTGGGACTCGCTGGAATGGCCAAGCACAGAACATTAGTCTCTGTGTGTGTGTGTGTGTGTGTGTGTGTGTGTTTCAATTCTCAAGCCCCTCTAACGTGATGTCATAGCCCTGCATCAGAAAACAAAGAGAACAGCTGTGAATAGGCTTATTCATCTCATCTCTGGGTGAAGGAGATTCCTGCCATGCCTGTTGCACTTTCAGCGCCCTCTCTCTCTCTCTCTCTCTCTCTCTCTCTCTCGCTCTCTCTCGCTCTCTCTCTCTCTCTCTCTCTCTCTCTCTCTCTCTCTCTGTGTGTGCATCCCACAGAGTGTTTTTAAGCC
>JAODLL010082453.1:0-15382 GCA_026546735.1 Forbesichthys agassizii | reverse complement strand
GAAGTTTTTCCTTGCCCGGGGGGAGGATCAGGTTAAGGGGGTGTTGTTTGTTTCCATGTGAAATGTAGGTTGTAAAGTCTTTTGAGACTGCAATGTGATTAAGGGCTATATAAATAAAATTGACTTGACTTGACTAGCGAGCCATTTTGCCACGCCCATTCGCGAGACAATTTCTCAGGGAAGACAAGTGTGTGCCAAGTTTCGTGAGTTTTCGTGCATGTTTAGGCCCCCTAATAAAAATGTAAGTCGGAGAAGAAGAATAATCGGGAGGGATCCAACAGTGTGTGCTCGGGCCCTAAATATTAATTGATTACTGAAATGATGGGAAAACCAAACAGGAACACCATAAAAGTAATTTCACCCTAGATATTCATGGTTAGTGATCTAATATGTCAGTAATCTAATTTGACTTTAAATAATCGTCTTCCATTTAACACCAAAAAAGACGTATGTAGCAAAAGTGAGTCTAAAGTAACGTGTAGGAAAAACCCTCTCGTGCTCATAACACTGATGTATTGATAAGCATTGATTCAGCATAAAAGCAATTCATTCAATATTGAACTTTCTGTAATGGTGTCCTATCAATATCGTAATTGCTGTATGATCAATTCAGGAGTTATATTGTTCTCTAACACGGTGAAACTAATAAGGCAAACATTAAAGCTAAAACACAAATATACAACTGTAAAATGTATATTCAGCACTAAACTGACACAAAAAGCAATGGATTCTGGGACAAGGGGCGTGGCATAGTGCCGTCAATACCATCCTTTTGAGAGAACAAGATATATTTTTAGTTGCTCAGTAACATTCAGTGAGCTGAAAAAAAAAAATCTTACATTTTCTGGTATAAAAAAGTATAAATGTTGTTGGCTGACACCTGGTTATGTAAACAGGTACACAAACAAAGAATTGGAGACAATACACCATGGCTATGTGTTTCTAATATGTGGGGCAGCGCTTCTAAGGGAGCACTAAGATCCATTAATTTTTGTAGGGAGCAGGCAACTGAGCTCATGTCAACACAATAAATGAACCTATAGAAATAAGCTTACGTAACATTATGTAACTTTTTACACCAATCAAAGTCCAGTAGGCTACTAAACAAGGCAACAACACCACCATAGTTTTGACTGACAGGCAGTCTGACCAGTCAAAAGGTCGATATGTTACTGCCATTATGTAGACAATAAAAACATTCCATCTGGCACCCTTGCTGCCGACGGCCCTGGGGAGCAGCCTATGGCAGTGGGCTCTCAGGGCCACCATAATTTTTTTAACACCGTACCATACTTACCATAATGCGTTCTTTGCCTGCCAAACTGGCTACTTCAATCTGCTGCTTCTCCGGGTGAGTGACAGCAAGTGACAGCTCAGATTGAGACTTGTTTTCTTGTAATCTTGGACATAACCTGGATTGAGCACCAGATTCTAGATTCAAAGTTAAGCACCTACTTTTGACCACAGTGTATTCAAAATACAGATACAATTGAAGAAGATGGTGTGATATGCAAGAGTGTATACCCCATACGCATTTGTGCAGTTTACATAATACACGCATTCCAAATTATTATGCAAGTTATCTTTTACATGGATTTACCCAAATAGTCAATGCAAATTCAAATCTACAACTGGTAGGGTATAAGTCTAATTTAATTGAACAAACCACCCAATGAAAACAAAACATTTTCTAGGTTGTAAAGAACTGAAATTGGTCATTTGTTGAACTTGCAGCATTAGGAGGTCATATTCGTCACAATTGTTGCATCCATTGAACATTTATGGAGAGTTTCTGCTTTAATTTCTTTGCAGGATGTCAGAATAGCCTCCAAGAGCCATTTTTTGATGCAAACTGCCTCCCACCCTCATAGATATTTTGTTTGAGAATTATCCAAAGGTTCTCAATAGGGTTGAGATCAGGGGAGGATGGCGGCTACACCATGAGTTTCTCTCTTTTTATGCCCATAGCATTTGCAGCATGATATGGTGCCTTGTCCTGCATGAAGATGATTTTGCTACAGAAGGCACGGTTCTTCCTTTTGTACCATGGAAGAAAGTGGTCAGTCAGAAAATCCACATACTTTGCCGAGGTCATTTTCACACCTTCAGGAACTCTAAAAATAGCCTACCAGCCATGACTCCGCAACCTCCTTGCTGACGTCGCAGCCTTATTGGGACATGGTAGCCATCCACTACATTCATCTGGACCATCCAGGATTGCACAGCACTCATCAGTAAACAACTGTTGGAAAATGTGTAAATCTGGGCCCACTGCAACCGTTCCTGCTTGTGAGCATTGGTTAGGGGTGGCCGAATTGTAGGTTTATGCACAACTGCAAGCCTCTGGAGGATCCTACACCTTGAGGTTCATGGGACTCCAGTACCAGCAGCTTCAAATACCTGTTTGCTGCTTTGTAATGGCAGTTTAGCAGCTGCTCTTAATCCAATGAATTTGTCTGGCAGTAACCTTCCTCATTATGATGACGACATTACCCTGGCCTAGATGAATTATAACTATAGGGCATACAAAAACACAATAAACAGAAGTGGTACCTGAGGCGTTTCTGGGCTTATTCTATCCATCCACCCACCCCAGTATTGGGTCCAAGTTGTAACATAAATGCCAGTGCCCATTCGTTGTTCACATGGTGTACATAATGCAATATATGTACATAAGTATTCACAGCCGTTGGCCAATATTTTGTTAAAGCACATTTGGCAGCAATTACAGCCTAAAGTATTTTTGAATATGATGCTACTGTACAAACTTGGCACACCTACTTTTGGGCAGTTTCTCCCATTCTTCTTTGCAGGACCTCTCAAGATCCATCAGGCTGGATGGGGAGCCATTTTCAGATATCTCCAGAGATGTTCAAGTCTGGGCCACTCAAGGACATTCAAAGATTTGTCCCGAATCCACTCCTTTGTTATCTTGGCTGTGTGCTTAGGGTCGTTGTCATGTTGGAACATGAACCTTCGCCCCAGTCTGAAGTCCAGAGTGCTCTGGAGCAGGTTTTGATCAAGGAGGTATCGGTACATTGCTGCATTCATTTTCCTTAGATCCTATCTAGTCTCCCAGTTCCTGCCACTGAAAAATATCCCCACAGCATGATGCTGCCATCCATAGCAACAAACCCACCCACGTCATTCATACCACCAGGCTTCACTGTAAGGATGGCATTTACCAGATGATGAGCGGTGCCTGGTTTCCTCCAGACATGACACTTGGCATTGAGGCCAAAGAGTTCTATCTATATTTTATCAGACCATAGAATTTGGTTTCTTATGGTCTGAAAAGCCTTCAGGTGCCTTTTGGCGAACTTCTGGCGGGTTGTCATGTGCCTTTTTCTGTGGCTTCTGTCTGACCATTCTACCATACAGGCCTGATTGGTGGAGTGCTGCAGAAATGGTTGTTCTTCTGGAAGTTTCTCCTCTCTCCACAGAGCAAAGCTGGAGCTCTGTCAAAGTGACCATTGGGTTCTTGGTCACCTCCCTGACTAAAGCCCTACTCCCCTAATCGCTCAGTTTGGCCGGGCAGCCACCTCTAGGAAAAGTCCTAGTTGTTCCAAACTTCTTCCATTTACAGATTATGGAGGCCACCGTTCTCACTGGGACCTTTAATGCTGCAGAAATCTTTATGTTTCTTTCACCAAATTTGTTCCTCGATACAATCCTGTCTCTACACACAATTCCTTGGACTTGTTGGGTTTGTGCTCTAACATGCACTGTCAACTGTGGTACCTTTTATATAGACAGGTGTGCATCTTTCCAAATCATGTCCAATCAACTGAATTTGCTACAGGTGTACTCAATCAAGTTGTAGAAACATCTCAAGGATAATCAGTGGAAACAGGATGTGCTTGAGCTCCATTCTGAGTGTCATGGCAAAGGCTGTGTATACTTATGTCGGCTACTTGTGATTTTCTTTAAATTTTTAATACATTTGCAAAACTTTCCATTTTTTTTCACTTTGCCATTATGGGGTATTATTGTCTGTAGAATTCTGAGGAAAACATTATTTTAATCCATTTTGGAATAAGGCTGTAAATACTTTCAGGATGTACTATACAGTATAGATATAATTTTAATTTATGAAATAATCTCAAACAACAAGAAATAGCCCTTTTCTGTTATTGTAACATTAATTTTTGAGTCAAGATGTTCTTTAAAACTATTTATAGATGCAGGTCTAATATATTTTAAAGTCAGAGAGTCCCGTGTCGAGTTAGGGTTACAACTAATAGCGCGAGCGAAGTTACATGGCTGTGTTTTCTTATTGGTGGAATCTCTGTCTCACTGTGTTGTTAACATTTTCTGTATAAAATAAGAATATAAGAAGACAATATAAGATATCCTTATCTAGTCCTGTTGGTTCAGTCTGTCAATCTCATGCCAAACAAGTTAAATGCATCAAAAGTTTCAGTTTCAGCCTGCTTGTAATAAATTAGACTATAGCCCTATGTGCAATCAATTGTTCAAGCAACAATTGAATTTCCCTTTTCAAAAAATATTCCTAGTAGCCTAAATAATCACTATTACCACTACCTAACCTATCTAGTCTACGTTGTAAAACCCGTTGCACACTGCACACGGAGCTGATGCAGAGTTTAATCACAAGCGTTTTTGGGACTGTTTTTCCGCTATGCTTTGCACACTGTCCGTGGACTGCGGCAAATTTGATCCGCTCTGATAATTTCAGTGTTAATACAATTTATTTAATACTTACTGGCATAACCTATTCTAATAACTTTGCATCAGCATCAACATTGTTGATGCACAGTCACAGCACAACATTTTTTAAAATTATTTTACTAAAATATTAAATGAATATAAAGGATATTGATATTCTTAAATTATTATTTATTACAGTAGAATATTTTACAAATGTCCATGTATCCCAAGAACAGTAACAGTAATGTAGATGGGTGGAGCATAGAATCCCAAGGGAGACCGCAGTAATTTCAGTCATTTATGAAGAAAGCAAGGCAGTTACTGTAGTTACTGCGATTTTTATACGTATTTAAAAAAACATACTATTGTACTGTATTGTATTGTATTGTACTATTGTATTGTATCACTGTTTTTGATAACAGTAATACAATAATGTTACAATACTGTAATCTGAAACTTTGTCACAATATAAAGCAGAAGTTTATGTTTAGTAATAACTCCATTTTGACCAGATACATAGTTACTGCAGTTAGCTTTTGGAGGGCAGACCAGTTCCATATTGTTCATCTTGTAAACCAATTAATGTGTACTGCTGTGTCAATTTATTTTATTTTATTTTATACCTGACCCAAATATATGACCTTGGTGTGGCATAGCTTCAAATGAGTTCAATGCCAAACACTACCCTGCATACAGTACAGTGCAGACCATCACTACCAAAACCTCCATGGTGTGTGTATGCAGGGCAGGGCATTTGCCCTTCAATGCCAAACACTCTGCCCTGCACACAGTGCACCCCGCATATTCCACTCAACAAATGTAAAAAATCCCTGTCTAAACCGGAACATCTTTCAGTACAGTATTGCAAAGGCCCAGCAGATGTGCTTTAAAGTCCCATTATCATAATATTCAAGCTTTCTTCAGGTGGTTTTATTTTATTTTAGCCTTTATTAATTCCCTTCTAATAAAAGATACTTGTTTAAACCAAGCCAGGTGGGACATCAGTTGCACTGTTATCAAATTGTCTCTGACCTACATTGTTGCCCCACTCTCAGGCCAGATAGCTGACCATGGTCAGACATATATATTTAAAAAAAGAGTGCAACATCAACTGAACCACAATGTTCAGCACGAAGGGAGACAAAATGTTCAAAATGTCTAAATATTCTCCCTCACTTCCTTCATGTTTTTGCGTATGGTGGCGTAGCGGATAACCTTGATCTCTGGGCCTCCCTTCCCCAGCTCCTCGTCCCAGATGTACTCTGGAGAGAGGACCTTGGTGGGCTTGTTGGTCAGCAAATATCGGTTGACATGGCTCTCCTCCTGCCACTTGGCCTCCACTCCCACCGCTTTGTCTGCCTCCAGGTTGGCTCGACAGGCCCTGACCAGCTCATACACCTCGCCCACGGCCCCCCCGAAGAAGCCCCCTGCGTAGTAGAAGTCTCCCTTGTTGTATGGAATGTAGGCGGTGGAGGCTGTACGTCGCTCGTAGCTGAAGTTGTTTCGGTCACTTTTGTGCAACCATGGGTTCAGAACTGCCACCTGGACAAAGATAAAGAAATATGTTATCCAAATGAAGATATAAAGAAATATATTATTGAGAGATATGAAAAGTCAAGTGTGGGCAGCAGTGGCACAGTGGGAGTCAAGGTGACTGTTGTTTATAAGGTGTTTATTAATTGGCCTCAGTTGCTCCATGATACCATTCCTGGGAAACACTGATTGTAGTGTTCCAGAATTATTTGTTCTCTTCTTTCGTTATTGAAAGGGCAGTCCTGGTAACTGTATGGGGGAAAAGCCCTTTATTTTAACTACACTTGGTTATGTTAAGGACTTAGGTAAGTAGTTTGTCTTATGTTTGTTTTTTTCTTTTCTGGTTTAGGTGAGTCCCCGTTTTTGTCTTAGTTCGTTTTGTTTGTTGTTATGAGCCATGCTTCTCCTGACTTAGCTACCATATTTTAAATCAAATTAAATATTTGTTTTGGACTGCATCTGTTGTATTATTACTGGTATTACTTGGGAACAGGAAAGCAGAAGTCATTGGGCCCTATCTTACAACCGGCGCAATGCGGCACAAAGCAGGAAAGCAATAGTTTTTGCTAGTTATAGACCGAACCAGTTGTAATTTTCCCGTCCAGTACCCACATGGTTTAAATAGCAATTGCACTTGCGCCCATTTGAGCGCCCATGTTAATTAAATGTTGGTCTAAATATGAGGTGTGGTCTTGCTGGCACATTACGGTCTTGAGGCAACGGAAAGTGATTGTGCGATTGAACGGCAAAAACCTGGTCTAAAGTTGCGCATTATGAATATACCGCCTATGGCCGGTGGACAATGTGTGTACACTTATGTGTACACCGGATATTTAAAGGGAATACAGATGAAACTAATGATTGGTTTATCATGTTATGCCCAAAACACACCAATAAATAATGAAGAGAGTAAGTCCAGCCCTTTAGAACCATGCGCACGGCGACTGTTTATCTGCCCTTTAAATAGCAAACGTGAATTTGGACACGCTCTATATCCAAATTGCGCCTTTCGCTATAGAGTAGACCATGTGCTTAGATCATTCAAATAGGGTCCGTTATATTACACCCTGGTTTCCTATGGGGCGTAACATTAATAAACCAATCCATGTAATATAAATAATAACCAAGGTAACACATAGAAGGAAAGTGCAAATCAAGACAAGCTACTGCATAACCTACTGTGTAGTTGCAGCTGTATCTAGTTAATGTACTGTAGATAACTATTTGTACGTGTGAGGATGTAGTCAGCAAGCAACAAAAGCAGAAGGAACTATGAATGGTGATATGTTGAATACTGCAAAGCTTTTCCTGTGGGTTTCTGTTTATTCTTTTTGAAAACTGTTAAAATGGTTGACTGCAAACAACTTTTTTCATTGTATGTGCACTACATGTATCGCCTCTTTGGGAAATGCATATATTTTCAATAATGTTTTTCTACACATACGATGACATATGGTTTTACCGTACATGTATTTCAAGCACACCAAGATAAACTATAGTACACCATGCCATTTCTTTTTTCAAACATGTCCATATCACAATGATTTAAATTGACCCCCGTCCCTTACCAGTCTACCCAAAATCTCTGCACCCACGCGGCTATGAAACTTCATGTCCACATCCACGCAGTAGATGTAGTTTGCTTCATGTCTAATTCTTTCGTCAATGGCCTTTTGGATGACCTCCATTCTCCTCATGGATATCTCTTGCCAGCGACTGTACTTCGGCACTTTGATGATGTTCATCTGTCTGCCCTCTGCCATGGTAATGTTGGGTACTGCCTCTGGCTGGTCGGTGAACACATAGAACTTTACAGCAGAGCCCACCTTAAAGAAAAAAATAACACCTTAGAAAATTGACTCTTATTCACTAGATCTGTTCTGCACATTTTTTCTTTTCTGAGTAGGTTGCAGACATTTTTGTCCACTGCAGGTGATGGCATTAGATGTGATGTTTAATGCTTTTTCTTTAAGCATTGTAAACATATACACACAGTACATACAGTATAACCAGAGATAATATAATTTAACAAGTTCCAAAAAGTTCCAAAGAGGTGGGTGACTTTTCACCCTTGATGCACACCAGAATAACTCAGTGTTCCATGCTAGTCAATCGGAAGGTACACGAATTTCACCGTACCATTGACTATTATTTATCTCATGGGACATTATTGGGTATTTTAAGTAGCTACGATCAATCTGAGGTCACAACGGTATTTCTGCAGCAAACTTTTGGGGTAAGTTGACTTTGTTTCAGGCCACGCATGGTAGACTTAGCTGTCTGGGCGCTTCTTAGGTCAACCTCCACAGCAAAATGCTCTTGATGACAGGCCCACTTAAAGGTATAGTCAGCTAAAGCTATTTGTAAGCTAATGAACATTTTGACAAATTCACCAAATATCTCCTGGCATTTGCTATCTTATCGTTCTCTGTGCATGTGTTGAAAAAATAATCTGTTACTTCAACACAGCCCTGTCTCTATAAATAGGAACATAAACAAAGTGGCGAAAACCACTCACATCAACAAATCTGTAGTACCAAGCTTTAGAATGCATTTTGATGTTTGTAGCAGCGCTATAGAGGGATATTGTTAGCAAGCATTCTCAAAAATGACTAACCCTGCTTTTAAGAGACCTAGGGCCTCATTTATAAATGATGCGTATGCACAAAAGAATGCGCACTCCAGTTTCTAGGCAAGGTTTGGGATTAATAATAAAAAAACTTGACGTGAGAATGTGCGGTCCTCCACGCACAGTGACCCATGCGCACGCACAAACATTGGAGAAATGGGAAACTGCGACTCCGATGGCAGAAGGATGAAACTCGAGAAATGCTCGTAATGCTTGTAAGAGACTCAAATCTCTTACAAAGACAACAACATAGACGTTACAAGACCTAAAATATGAATTCTAAATACACCTATCATTAAACCTCTATAGCAGACATGAGCTATATTTACTAAGGAAATCAATGATTATATGCATGTAAAATACCCAGCCAACAATGTGTAAAACAATAAAATGTATTTATTTTCTTACCAGAAAATGTTTAAGAAATTTTCTTTTCAGATGGCCGAACATTACTGAGCTGTAGTAAAATAAAATAATAATATAGTAAAATAATATCTTGTTCTCTCAAAAGGATTGTATTGCTGGCACTATGCCCCACCCCTTTCCCATAACTTTGTGTGTGTTGTTTAGTGCTGAAAATAAGTATTACAGAAACACATTTGTATTTTTAATATAATTTTGGCTTTATTCGTTTCAGTGTGTTGGGGAACAGTAACAATTATATTGATTATACAATACATAGGACACCATTACAGAAAGTTCCATACTAAACTAATTGGTTTTATTCTGTATATGCATTTCTGTTCATTAGTATTATTTGCAGATATGTGTTTTTACTTTCCACTATGTTTTTGATACATATTAGCCATCTTTGTGCGTTTTGTTGGTGTCGGTATGGGAAGAGCATCAAATTAGATCAGTGTCTCACAAACTTGACCAAAGGTTTATAATGTCCTAATGAATTCCCCTCTAATCACAAATCTTTAGTGACGTCTGTGCTTACAGTAATATTGGCATTGGTAATGCCCACAATATGTCTACTAAACCATTCAGTTTTCATCTATTAACATCCCCTACAAGAACTTCACTTTCACATTTGGGTGAAAATACTGTTTTGGTTTGTTTGTTTGTTGAGATTTGCCTTAATTAAATTAATCAATGAATATTAATTCTGGGCATTTCAGTAATCATTTATAAGCGCTTGTTGGCATTCAGTGGGTGGGCCAAACGCTCATTCACCTGCGCTATATTTAGAGTAGATTGTGATTTATAAAGGAAATGGCGTGGGATGTTTTATAAATCTGAATATTTTTGTGCTCACGCACTTTCGTTCGTACGTAGTCTCACAGACCCAGCCTTTCCTTACAGAAAGTCTGGGATATGCTTACATGACATACGAGGTATTTTGATTGACATGCACAACGACCAATTAAGTAACTCAGTGACCAAGTTGGACGTTAAACTTGCAATGAGGAAAACTAAACAAATGTAAATTGTAAATTGTAAATCTGTAAAATTAGTAGGCTACGGTTATTGATTAAAATAAATTGAACATTTTAAGTTAGTGGGAGAGGTTCAGAGAATCCATGTAGAAAGACTTTCAGTCGGCACCAAAGTGTTTCTGGAAAACAATCTGCCACCTCAGGAGGGGGAAACTGGGTACCATCTAAGCTGTGTACAGTAAAGATGGGACGCAGTTGACCTCAACTGAGGAGGTCATTGGCCGGTGGAAGGAACACATTAAGGAACTCCTGAATCTGACTGACACGCTCTCTATGGTAGAGACAGAGCTGAAGACTGATGGGGGATCATCTTCAATTTCCCTGGGGGAGGTCACTGAGGTGGTCAAACAACTCCACAGTGGCAAAGCCCCGGGGATTGATGAGATCTGTCCAGAAATGCTAAAAGCTTTGGATGTCGAGGGGATGTCTTGGATGACACGCCTCTTCAACATCGCGTGGAAATCGGGGACAGTGCCAAAGGAGTGGCAGACTGGGGTGGTGGTTCCCCATTTCAAAATGGGGGACCAGAGAGTGTGTGCCAATTACAAAGGTGTCACACTACTCAGCCTCCTTGGTAAAGTCTACTCCAAGGTTCTGGAGAGGAGGGTTCGACCGATTGTTGAACCTCAGATTGAAGAAGAACAATGCGGATTACATCCTGGTCATGGAACAACGGACCAGCTCTTTACCCTTGCAAGGATCCTGGAGGGGACCTGGGATGTGTTTTTTGGATCTGAAGAAGGCGTATGACCGGGTCCCCCGGGAGAAACTGTGGGAGGTGCTGCGCGAGTATGGGGTGAGGGGGTCCCTTTTAAAGGCAATACAATCCCTGTATGCCCAAAGCGAGAGCTGTGTACGGATTCTCTGCAGTAAATTGGACTCATTCCAAGTGGGAGTTTGTCTCTGTCTGGGCCGCGCTTTGTCACCAATCACATTTGTGATATTCATGGCCAGGATACCAAGGCATAGTCGTAGTGGAGAGGGGTTGCGGTTCGGTGACCTGGGGATCTTATCTCTGCTTTTTGCAGATGATGTGGTCCTGATGGCATCATTGGTCCATGACCTCCAGCACCCACTGCATCGGTTCGCAGCTGAGTGTGAAGTGGCTGGGATGAGGATTAGCACCACTAAATCTGAGGCCATGGTTCTCAGCAGGAAACCAATGGAGTGCCTACTCCGGGTAGGGAATGAGTCCTTACCCCAAGTGAAAGAGTTAAAATATCTCTGGGTCTTGTTTGCGAGTGAGGGGACTATGGAGCGGGAGATTGGCCGGAGAATCGGAGCAGCAGGAACGGTATTACAATCACATTACCGCACCGTTGTGATGAAAAGAGAGCTGAGCCGGAAGAATGAGATCACAGGTACAAGCGGCCAAAATGGGTTTTCTCAGGAGGGTGGCAACACCTCGGGATTTCCCAGTCAGAGCTGGCTAATGTGGCTCGGGAAAGAGAAGTTTGGGGTCCCCTGCTGGAACTGCTGCCCCCGCGACCCGAATATGGATAAGCGGATGAAGATGGATGGATGGATAGATAGATTTTAAGTTATTGTTGCACCGGAAATTACGGGGACATACTTGTGAGTGGCAATGCTAACAGCCAATAGATATCGACAATATTATTTCCAGAAAGTGTCAAGCTTACGAAGGTATACATCAGGCCTTCAGCACAGAGTTGCTTATGTGACGTTAATGTGCTGAGAGGCTGAGACTAGTTCATACGCAACATTTTCAAGTGAATTCTATGCACAGTTTTTTAAATGAGGCCCCTGGGGTCTCATTTATAAAGGCAGCATATGCACAAAATGGAGCTAGAAACATGCATATGCCACTTTGCACGCAAAGGTTGTGATACATAAAAAACTAACTTGACAGGAGAATGTGTGGTCCACTCACACGTTGAACCATGCATACGCACAAAAATAGAATAAAATGGAAAGAATGGCAGAAGGAAGAATCTTGAGAGATGTTTTGAAATTAATGATATTTTGAAAAGTATAAATCGAAATATGGGGATATACTCACATGAGACGCTGCCAGACCTAAACTATTAACTTTAAATATAAGCTCTCTATTATTAGAAAGTGCATGTACAGCCAACAATGTGTAAAACAATAACATTTATTATTTTTTATACCAGAAAATGTAACTATTTTCTTTTCAGCTTGTTGAATGTTAGAGCAAATACAACATTGTAGTAAATATCTCTTGTTCTCTCAAAAGGATTGACGATACTATGCCACGCACCCTTTCTGCAGAATCCATTGTATTCAGTGTGTGTTGTATATAAGTTTTGCAGTTGTATTTGCAGCTGTGTTTTAGATTTATTGTTTGCCTTTTTAGTAGGGCTGGCCCCAAATATTCGATTATTCAGGTATTCGTTCGTTTGGTTTGTTTCTGATTTAAAAATTGGGATTCGAGTATTTGTTTTTTTCACATTATGCATGTATGTTTTCCCATTAATCCCTAGTGTTTCCATATAAACCAACATGTTTAAATGTAATTGCCTGCCCTACACTGTGTCATCAACACAATTGATTGCAATTGGCTCTGTTTGTAAGAAGAGAGTGAAGTTATTCATTCAACACACATTCTTATTGGGAAATACAGGAGCAATCAAAGATTATTTCCGTAATGCTTCTTAATTAAAGTTGAGTGTTTTTAATTGTGTTTTTGAGAGAGTATTCGAATACTCCTTCGGAAATACCATCAAGTATTTGAAACCTGTGAAATGGCATTCGGGACAGCCCTACTTATTAGTTTCGGCACGCTTAAGGAACAATAACTACTGAATTGATACTACGATATTGATTGGACACCCTTACAGAACATTCCACATCAAATGAATTGCAGAAGAGTAGAAGTATTGTAGAAGTAATTTTAGATCAGTGTCTCAATCTTGACAAAAAGTTTGTCTATAATTAATTCCCCACTAACCACAAATCTTTAGTGATTGGGTGAAATTATTTGTGTTAGCTTTCTGTTGGGTTTGGCCATCATTGCAGTCATCAATGAATGTTTATTTCAGTATTTCAGTTTCAGTGACTATTTATAGGCAATAGTGGGCGTTAATTTGGTGGGATTGTTGCTCCATTACATTACAATGCTCCATCTTTGTTATTATTCAGATGTCTTTGGTATAACTAGTATAATCATTAAGAACAGTCTCACCATGAAGTATTTCTCTGCTGTCTCCAAGAAATCTTGCAGATAACGGGTGTATCTGTTGATGTAGGACACACATTGAAATGCACTGTACATGTTTGACCATTTCTCTTATGTATCATAAGTAATGTAAAGATAAATGGTCAAAGTGCAACATTATAAACTCACTTGGCTACTGCAAACACAGTTGTTGCAATGGTAAAATTCTGATCTTTGAAAGCGTGATCGATTATGTCTGTATCAAAGGTGCCATCCCAGACAATAGGAGCCAGCCATGGAGTGATTGTCAGCACATCTTTCCGCCTTAAATAAAACAATATAAAGATGGTGAAAACACACTATCAGTAACAGTAACAAATCAAAACAAAAGAACTCTTACAGAGGTTCCATAATTTTTTGCTGCTTGGTGTCCTGCCTGAAAAAGATAAATTTCAATAGCTGTTACATTATCATATCACATCACTTCAGGAGTGGCTGGAATACTATTACTTATCGTTGCTAAATTGTTAAAAACTTGTCATAAAGCTCTAACGGTGTTGAGTTGATCTTACCAGTCATTAACAACGTGTGTCTCTAGGATTGGTGGCCATGAGAGCTGTTCAACAGGAGAGGGGGAACTACAGTGAATAGATAGATAATGGGATTCAAAACACATTCACTACGTTGAATATTGAATATGCTTTTAAAAAATGCAAAATTGAATTACATATTTTTGCAATTAAATGTTTCTGCTGGACTGAACAAATACAGATTATACTATTCCACATATTGTACTGTAAATGAACACATACACACATCTTGTACAGAGTACACTAACAGTTGAGTATAGCTAATGCTCAAATACAGGTTTTGCAGGAGCAAAACATAATCTACTCTAGAGCATATTATTGACATTATGACTTTGTACCTTACCAAGACTTTGTAGATTTCAAAGTTGAGTTGGTAGGAAGGTCATGATCATTTCCTTCTTGTTTATGGTACTTTGTCTTCTGCCCAAAACTAGGTATAACACTAATGAAAAAAACATTGCAATAGTCATACGGGGTAGATGAAACTGTAGGACTCCGGCTACCATTTAAAAAATGTGGAACCGTATGTGGTTTCCATTACAATATACTGTTTTACTCAAGCCAGCCTTACTGGGTTCTGAAACCAGATTTATTTAAATTAGATCTAATTAATTTGATACTAAGTATTGCCACTCCAATCTGCCTTATAAATGTTATTGAAATTATAAAAGGATAAAATTATGATGGATGAAAGAAACATAAAATATAGAGTACTAACAGCAAAAGTTTGACTTTTGTACCAGTTCCTCAGAGTTGAATGTGAGTGTTTGGTTATACAGTAGTCATGTGACATCTATTCAATATCACTGCACAGTGATTAACACAATTATTTTCATTGCTAATAACTTACCCCGAGTTATCAAAACACTGTGGTGAGAAGTACCTTAGAAATATAACAAAATGTGTTAAATCCTTGTTACATTAAAACGGAATGATGAATATTAAGCCTGCAATCTTATCATTATCAATCATATGCAGGAAAATATGTAGTTTTACTACATATTTTACTGCATATGATACTGCATTGTATCATTTGTGACCACCAACAAAATGAAAGATTGCAGGCTTAATATTCATCATTCATCAATATGTAGTAAAACTACATATTTTCAATTGCAGTGATTTTAAAGAATAAGCATTCTCAAAGCTTTCTGTAAACAGTTCATTGCTTAACATTACTACATTTGTTTATGTATGTGATTTATAATATTTACCATTGGGTCATTAAAATAATACTTTAATCTGATATAACAGCCTAGGCTACTATACCTTTGGCTATATTGTCTATCTTTGTAGCGCTATTGGCGTTGTATTTTGCATGTCTATAGGCCATATACCGTATCTGATAGATAATTAACATATATAGTATATTAATATA
>JAODLL010082452.1:0-15383 GCA_026546735.1 Forbesichthys agassizii | reverse complement strand
ATATATACACATACATATATATATACATATACATATATATATACATACATACATACATACATAACCGTACCGTACATACATACATATACACACATACACAATTTGTTTTACATACATACATATATACACAATTTGTTTTGTCTGTTTTTTGTAGGAGGTTGCAGATTCTGGGAGGAAGTATCATCTTGAGATCTCAGTGCAGGAGATAATCAGCAATGTAAGATATTGTTTATTATCAACAGAAAAATAAAACTGGTTAATAAAAGTGTCTATTGGCCAGAGGAGAGCTAAGGATGGTCTCTGCATTCACACGCACATAATGGTGCGGCTGTGAGATCTGACAACGAGGCAAAACTCCACATCAGGTCATCATATACACTACCACTTTAATGTAGAGTATTTTTTAAAATAATATTATCAGAGTAACGACAGGCCTATTGAGTAGACATACATACTGTATCTCTTTGCTTTTGTAGCGAAAACATAATTTGTCCATTCAACCGTCACTATTGGCTGAGCCATTACCTTTTGGTATTTTATGGACTGTTCAATGCAAACTAACAAATCAATTGTATGGCTGCCAATGTTTTACTGCAGAGCAGATAAGGCGGCTCACCTCATGACCAGATGAGAATGTTTACTCTGCTGCCGTCATGGTTAGGAAATGTGGCTACGCCTATAGCCTGTCCACTATAGCCTGTCCACCTGTCCTGTATAGCTTTTCCACTATACTTTTACTGCTCAAGGAGCAATTGTGATATTTTAGAAATGTACATAAAAACATACATACAGTGATGATTGTGCCGTTTATATTATTAGCTCTGACAATGTTTAGCTATAGTACGGAGCATTTATTTTTTAATGGATCATGGGTTATACGTTTTGAGAATGTGGCAAACCTAACAACCTAATCTAACAAGAACCACCACCCTATGTCTTCTGTTTCTTGCAGACTACAGAGAGGTGCTCTGCAGAGGTGTTCTTTCCCAGGGGTGAGGGGCAGACGGCACCTCGAGTGCAGGTTTCATGTGACGGCTTATTCAACCTCAACACCACAGCTCAAGAGGAGACCTTGTACCAACGTTACAAGACGAGCAATGATCTCTTGTCCTCGCAAGAGATACCAGGTGGGTGTTGAAAAGGACGCTGAACCCAGGTCAGCTATTGCGTTATTTCAGCGGCTCCAAATGTTCTGGGATTTCAACATGAAGATTGCATTGTGGTTCGGAGAGGACGCGATGTGCTTGTAACATTGCTTAACAACATATGGATGCATCAGTCATCCTGACACTGTGTAAACCTAACTACGCCTACGCAGTTCTGTGGCCAATCCTCAAGTGAGCAATACTGGCGGGGTCTGTCAGTCCCATTCAGCCATATACTACACCCATGTTCTGTCAACAGATAGAATGGGGAACATTGAGCCTGGTATGGAGCCATTCTGGCACCTTGGAGGTGTGGCGTCCAGCATTGTCATGCTGAACGAGTCTAATGAAAACACCCTCTACAACATGGCTCAGGTGGCAAACATCACACAAATGGTACGTTGTGCCAGAACACCACCACCGCAATACTAAATAAACATGAATGTGCCATAGCTAATTGCGTAGGCAGGTACAGATGCCATACTTTTGTTAAATGTTTCTTTAGAACCCCCACCCCCACCCCCACCCAACACCAACCACAAAAGGACAACCTTATTTACGATGATCTGCGGTGAATTCTTAATCTTTCGAGGCGTATTGATAATGCTGACAGTTTCCCCATGTCTGTCACAACAGGAAACTGACAAAGACCAACTGATGTTTAACTATACTATTCGGCTGCATGATGTAGTTTCCCAGGTAAACGTGTTTATGTTTTTCCAACCATTTTTTAGACATGCAAATGTACACGTTTCCATTAAGAGTTTAATTCAGCATGGGGCCACCTATGCTAAACATGTGTGCAGTCATGGTACAGATCATATAAACCTATAATCTGAACATTTTGTCGTAGGAGATCATCAACTGGAAGCTACTTATCACCTGGTCTCCTGGAGAGGCAGTGAAAGCACTGCAGATGGAAAGACTGCCAAAGAGCTGTTGCGGCTGCAAAGTGCCACCCAACACTAAAACGCAGCCATAGCAGCGGGACTACTGCGCTGATATATCACACAACCTATGGCTATGCTCCACAAACAAACTGAGTTTATACAGTATTCTACATTTACAGTACACTAATACTATGTCGATGTATGTATTTGAAATGCTGTGGAATGAATAAAAAATGTCAGCTATATAACATGCTGCTGGTGTTTTACAAGTCTCAGGACTACTTACGGTACAGAGCTGGTGATGGTTTCTCTGAAAGAGACTTTAGGCTTTCCCATGACACAGGGGCAGTTGTATTCCCTCTCCATTCTCTACAGCACAAATCAAAAGATGGGCCGGTGGTGAAGTGAACAGTTGCTGATAAGAAATACACACATTAAAAAGGTACACTCTTTGACTGCATTGTAGCATCCCACAAATCTTAAAGTTAACTCCAGGTTACTGCTAACAACTGTCCACAGAATAGGTGTGACGTATAGCAGACGAGTTAGGGAAAGGTGTGAACCTGTGAGGGTAGGCAGCGAGAGGAGTAGAGAGAAAACCACTAATGTATGGAGGATGGGGTCATTTGCTTATAGTGATGTGCACAGACCTCTGGAGGGGCTGGGGAAATCAATGGCAGGGGTAGGGAAACTTTGGTTCAAGACCCAAATAGGGATTCTGAAGTTGTTTGGATGGTGAATGCTTTCGTTTAGGCTTTAGTTTGTCTACCCCTGGCCTAAAATCATTCTATAGCACATTAACCTTGAGCAAGCCTTATATCCTGAAAAACATTTCAGGGACTGATCACACACTCAATTGCATCTATAGTTTTGATTTCTATTTATTTGTATTACATTTGTAAACATATATGCCATTGGTGGTTTGGAATGGCTGGCTGAACCTCATGACCTATATTAATTAGAGTTATTATTAAAGATAAGCCCTTACATCTACTAATAATTTATGCAATGTACTATATTCGTATCACAACAGACTTCTAGTAGGACTAAATGAAGTTCCCCAGATCAATTAGATTTGCATCCCCCAGAAGAAGGGGGGCAGCTAATTCATTCAGACCTTTAGACCTTACAGCAAGCCCTCCCGCCCTCCAATATACATTACAAGTGTTTCCCTCCATTTGCATTCAGCCATTTGAAACTTCTTAAAAACACAAGCCCCCAACACATTATTACCTCTCAGGTGTGTTAGTCTGACAGATGGCCAAGATCCAGTGTGGAACACACTGCAGGTGGCCGGCGCCAAGACGTCTGTATCTTATTCACTCACCTCAAGACATGAGACTTTCCCTTATCAACATAAGTTAGCCAATAGAACTTAAGACAATGCTAGTCCCCAGTTCTCTCCTGTATAAAACATGCTCATTTTTGATACGGTGGAGGTTTATTGGTGGTGTTTCTCCAGATGAACTGACTGGGTGTGCTCTCTGTCTATATTTTCTTCTGCTTCTGTCTTGGTCATTATACCATGGTATGCTGTATCTTGGGTAATAATTCTATGCATATTGCTACTTGCCTTATAGTCACTTTTTGTTAACTTTAAACTACAATTCAACTGTTATACATTTTTATACCTGATCATATTCACACCATTTTGATTAATTAAATATACAATTGTTCAACAAATGACCTGGGACACTTCATTGGAGATTTGCAATTAGTCTCCACCACCATATTATGAACAGCAGCCAGAATCAGTATATTGACCTATCTTCTGTCATCTAATGATCTATGTTGAAAAGAGCTAATAAAATAAATAAACTGATGACATATGTGTATGTCAGCCAGCTGAGCCAAAATGTTATAGTTTTGTTAAGTTAATGTAAGTACATTCCAAGATAGCACCAGTAAAGCTAATATGATAACTAGCTACCCAGGGAATTGTTTTTTTTTTTACATTCATTTCAGTGGGATGGACTAGACTTGTCAGACAGAGTAGGTCAAAAGAGCAGAATTTACATTGTATATTTTACATTATCTAGCTGGCTGCTCATATGCTGAAAACTATTGTACGATTATGACTTATGAGTTAACCAGCCAGTGGGTATCGCATTAAACACAAGACTCGCTGCAAGTTAGGCATCGCCATTCGGGAGGAGAAGGGTGTTCTGTTTTTCATGTTGTTACAGTACGTGCTTGACCCCGTGCGTGTGCGTTTCTATATGTGCTTAAAACCAAAACAACTCTTTCAAACAACAATGGTTTCATTATTCCAGACACAAACGGAGGAATGGATCTTTGATACAGAGCATCTTTTCAATTGTACCTGCGAGTAGATCTCCAGATGCAGCTCTCCCATGCCTGAGATGATGGTTTCCTTGCTCTCCGTGTCAAAATGCACCCTGAATGTTGGATCTTCCCTGGTGAAGCGGTTGATGCCTTTTGAGAACTTATCCAGGTCATTCTGAATGAGGAAGATGACAGTTGTATCCTTGCATGCTGGTTGGTTTAAAATAGATCAAATAAAATAATAATACAAATATTAATTTTAAAAATAGTAGTAATAGCTTTACCTTGTTGGTTGGCTTAATGGACATGGAAATGACAGCTTCCGGTATGTGAATAGACTCCTGTAAGACCCAACTGCAGTGTCATAAACTAGATACTTGAAGACACCATATCTGATGCATGTACTGGAATTGTTTTTAACGTGACTGTTAAAATTAACAAACCATAGAAAGATTGGCGCTGGTCCTGGCGGTGAATGTATCTCCGCTGGCACAGTCAATCCCAAACAAAGCACAAATATCTCCAGCGTACACCTCGTCCACATCCTGCACGGCACAATTCAGAGAGACGGGTAAAGTATAGTGGTAAGTGTACTGGATTTGATTCTACTGTAAAGGGTTGAACCAATTACAGCAATATTTAACAGCATTGGGAAAATGTCATGTCACGTTTTGTGTTTTCCAGAGGACTGGATCATTGGTGGCATCGCATTTACACTTTGCTCAATGGGGACTTGACCTTTTTGACTAATGTCTGTGATCAGACTTCCCGTTCCTCACCTCCAACTGGTCAGCGTGCAGGCGCACAAGCCTCTGCACCCGGACCTTTTTGCCTGTGCGCGTGTTGTAGATGTACTCAGACCGCTTCAGACAGCCCTGGTACACTCGCACATACGTCAGTTGGCCAAACCTGCCTGCCTAGTATTGGGAAGCGTCATGAGCGATTCAAGTGCATGAGAGACTGCACTGACCCAGCAGAGTCTAGAAATACAAGCTTACAGAGGTAAAATACCCATTGATAAAGGATTGCTTACCTCTAGCTTAAAGGCCAGGCAAACAAAGGGTAGTCCAGGGTCTCGCTTAGAGTCCATTAGGATCTTAGATGTTTCATTGGAGTCCCTGATACATTCAAACCCAATTCAACATCAATGGAGGATATAAAAGCTGTTGAGTCTGTCACGGTGAGTGATTCACTTGTCTACTTAGAACGGCTCAATGTAGATTGATCTGAACATCAATTGAATTATCTGGCTAATATTATAAATGATCTGAATATTATTCTGAAGCATAGTCCATACTAACTCATTATTGAGAATGGCATAGTTATTGACTTCGGTGGGATTGGGAAGGTACTCCAAAACAGCATTCAGTAGAGGTTGGACACCCTTATTCTTCAACGCTGTTCCCACTAGAACTGGGGTAAAGAGACGTTGCACTGTGGCCCTGCGGATCGCGGCCTGCAGAGGGAGCAAGGACCATTTAAGAAAGAGTCTGGAAACTGTTTCCATATACAGTATTTATAGTTAGACACAAACCTTCAAGTCGTCATTGGTTGGAATCTTTTCCTCCAAGAACATTTCTCCCAGTACTTCATCAGCATTGGCCACACACTCCACCAATTCCTGCCTCCGATCTGCAGCCTCAGCACGACATTCAGCTGGGATCTCATCGTAGCGGATATTTTGACTGCGGAGAAGGGAAAGCAGGTTGAAAGTACGAGCCTCAGCCAGGTCACTGGGAAGTCAGAACATTAACCTGTACCATATAGTGTCTATAGTGGTTTTAGTGGCATCCTAGTATAAGAAGCAAATTGTGGCTAAGTGTTTGCTTTCCACATAACATCCATTAGTAAACACACAGTCAAGCATTCTCATCATTAGTCATAATTTCATTATAATGCGTCATTGGTGACGTACCCAAATGATCCTTCAAAATACACGCTTTGCTCCTCTATAAGGTCAATGAGGCCACTCATGTTCCCCTCCAGACCAATGGGGATGTTCACAAAAGCTGCATTGTGGTTCAGTTTAGTTCTGGTGAAAAGAGAAGCAAGAGGCACCTCAAAAACCCACCAATAAAAGACATTTGATAGCAGCATCCTGCAACACGCCTATTCACCGTTTAAATGTTTCTCTTGAACACATAGCTTCCTCACTTTACAATGAGATAATTTGCTTTGTAGATGTGTTTATTAAATGTTCTGAATATATTAAGGTATGGTAACTAGATGTTTGAGCATTCTTCTAAAGTTTCATATCACTGTGACCCTTTTAATGCTCTTCAATCTGTACCTCATTTGCTGCAATGCTCTATTGGGATTGGCTCCCATACGGTCTAGTTTGTTGATGAAGGTGAGGAAGGGGACATTGTAGCGTTTCATTTGTCTGTTGACGGTCAGCGTCTGACACTGGACCCCTCCCACGGCGCACAGAACCAACACCGCTCCATCCAGCACACGCAGGGCTCGCTCCACCTCAATGGTAAAATCCACATGGCCTGTGCAAGACAAGTGGCAACAGTTAAGGCTGGGTCATTCTCGAGAACGCTTCCTAACGTCGAGCTCAAATCAAAACAAATTCCCCCAGAAGCTCCGCCTCAGACATTGCAATGCATTGTGAAGCCAAGCTGCATTGTTGTGAGCAGCATTCACCCCATTGTTTATGTTCCCATTTACGGCGCCACGGCTGTGTAGAAATACCTTTTTCAGCACCCACAGAAAACAGTAAACTAGCGTAATGCAAGAATATATTTTGTCTACTTGACAAAAAGTATATTGGCTTACAATTAGCTTGCAATAACTGATTATACCTTTAAATATTAGTAACAACAATGATGATATGGGAATGTTTTTTATGCGTGTGTGTGATCATTGCACCATTTTCTGTCATTTCAATCTCTGACAGACTGACAGAGCAACTATCGTAATAAACAACTTACTTTGCACTTTTGTTGGAGCCCAACAATACCTGGTGTATCAATGATGTTGATATTGTGATCCTTCCACATGGTGTAGGTGGCAGCTGACTGGATAGTGATGCCCCTCTGCCTCTCTAGCTCCATTGAGTCCATGGTGGCCCCAACACCATCCTTCCCTTTCACCTACAGCACAGAGTATTACAAATAAATATTTAGACATGCCCCATTGTACAGCTGAAATTGACGAATGTCAATCTTACGCCATACCTCATGAATCTCTGCTATCCTGCCGGTGTAAAAAAGGACACGCTCAGTCAGAGTAGTCTTCCCAGAGTCAATATGAGCTGAAATCCCAATATTGCGGATCCTATCGTTAGGAAAGATTCCCGTAGAACATGCCCGGCAGCTATTGATAAGTACCTGGAAATACAGTATTAGGCAATAATTTCAAGATATTCAACTATTCGTTTTCGTGTCATGTTGTACAATGGAAAAGGTTGATGACATTTCAATGTTGCAGTGATTAGTAAGGTGCTAGCAGTAAACTATGTAAATATAACCTTTTTTAAAGTGATGCATCCTGGTGCCAGAATATGTTTTTTTCCGAAGATAAGCCCTGCTTTTAGTATTCTCATTTTGTCCGTGTGATCGTATAGTCATGTGGTAGAGTGAATTGGACGTCTACTTGCTGAATGTCACGCCGGTTCAGATCGATGTGAAACAGAACTTCCGTGTCTACGGAAAACGATATGTGTCAAATCATGTATACTATGTTCGTTTGGTTACACAGGTTAAACCAGCAAATAAACAATAACATGTTTTTTAATGCATATATTTTAAATGAGCTACGCCATTGGCATGCATGGGCAGCACTTCCAAAAATAATATCTTGCAATACATTATTATTCCCAAACAAACAAAAATACTGACATTGCAGCATGAATTGCAATTAAATCGACATCGGCTATTTGACTACATTCGTCATATTAACCATATATTAATTAAGTATTCAGTCTGCGGACGATCTATTTGTGAAACACTTAAGTGTGTTTCCTTTTTCCACTGCTTCAACCCCACGTGCCGTTATCTTAACTTAGACAACGAAACACAGGAAAGGCATTCATTCGTTCTGCACACACAACCAGCGATACGCCGGGTTCCATTGATGTTTGGTGAGTTATGTTTGTTAATTTGAGGAATTTATTTATTGTGTAAGATTTTTATCATAACTTTTATAACCCGGTTTTTCAGATGGTAAATTAGAAAACTATTGTATTGAATGACAACCGTTCGTGTTCACTACGAGTCCTAATCAATTTTAAATTACGGAATGCGTTTGTGTATGACTGTCATGTAGCCTCTATCTAATATGCTTTACAACTGGGTCTGTGATAGACCTGATGGTGTTGTTGGTCCACATTTTGACCCGTAGGCCTATGGAACTTTTTGAAACAACAACTTGAAAGAAAAACCTCTGTCTGATAGCCTATATTCGTAAGTTTTCCTATGTCAAGTCACATTAGCCGGGACTATGTATCTGAAATAAGCAATATTAGCATAGGGGCCTTGAGGGTAGCCTGGCTCTGCCCGTTGCTCTCAGATCAATTTATTTCGCTGAGATTATACCGTTTTCACGAAGTGAATATGGTCTAGTTACACGTCCAGGCTACATTGAGGGCGCCATACTCTTCAACTCGAGAGTATGGTCTATTAACCAATAAAAAAATGGGTAGGATACAGTATTTCTTTTTTTAGGGAGTTTTTCCAAGCCTACTCTTAATAGCTGTCAGCATTAGAATTAACTGAAAAACCCATGTTGCAGTATTTAATGGAACTGTTCCGTCCTGGATAGACCGACTGTTGCAATGTCACAACTGTGTCCTATCTGAGTCAGTCAAACTGTCTAATTAGTGTAGCATACTCCATGAGTTATTTGTTCCATTGTTATCATTATTTCCTGTGTTCTAATATTCCTTCCTGACAGCTGAGTAATGGTAGTGAAACTTGTGTCATTCAGATTACACAGAAGGTCTAATGACATGGAGAACATACTCACAAGTGTATGGCCTTGTGAGGATTTTTCATACTACAGTTGGACTTTTTGTTCTGTTTTACCCAGTAAATACCGCCCCAAATTGATCAGTGGTAAACATTGATCATAATAGTAAGAACCAAATCGACCTTGTTTAGCATGGCTAATGTTAGCTAGGCCCCAAAGAGTAGTCTAAACCTGAGGTTTTTAAACGGCGGGTTACTGAGTGGGAGTGAGTGGGTCGCGAAAATTGCAAGCGGCCAATCAATGAAATTAAATCAGTGACGGTCTTTCGCGCTTTACTGTCGTGTTGATCCACTCATTGGTCTTGACTCGTGAGTAAGATTGTAGCAAAATAACACAATTGCTCGCTTGTTCCAGATTTCTGGGAACCCCTGGGCTAAACCATGGACGTAAAAGAGTAAACACATGCACTGTAGCTAAATTAAATTATGCGTTTACTCTTCCAAACACATGAGGGCGGCATTATTCCGGCAGCGTTATTCCGAGTGTCCTTTTATTTAACATTACAACGTAATTTATTTCACGGATAAATCCATACATTACAACATGAAGTTGCTTTTAGTTATCAAATGATTCAAATGTTCTTTCTTTCAGATATACAGATATAATTCAACACATGAAGTGGATTCTGAAAGGAATTTTCCTGTACTGATTCAAAGCTGGAAGGAATGAGTTACCGCTATGTTCGGTTGTTTCGTCATGTGGTAGTTTAAGGTTTCGTGATATCGGTTTATTTGAAGTCTATATTGAGGGTGTGTTTTACGGATTGCAGAATGGGACAAACTTGCTGTAGTCTATCGCATGTCATTGCGGGTAAAGTCAAATGGAAACCCTGCGAAACAAGCCGACGTCTCTGTACTAAAAAAACGAATGTCGAGAGGCCACTTGGCGACCGGTTAAACGGGAATCTGATGAAAATTAAGGAGTTGTCGTGCCTTGAAGGGAACTATCAAGACTTTCTCCAAACCGGGTCATCGGTATATTCAAAAACGCATCGGGAACACTGGCAAGAAACCTTGCCTTTGGAAATTTGCGCGTTGTATACAGAAGAAAGGAGCGACCTTTTTCCGGAGACCCCATCTGACCTAAACAATGTGACTAGTTGCAGTAACACAGACAAAGGGAGGACGACCACCTCATCCAATGTGTGTGGATTCGATACACGGGCCATTGAACTCAGCAGATCGGACTTCTCAGACGAGCAGTGTACTAGCGAGCCAAAAATATATAAACAAGACCATGCCTTCGACTCCCTCGCGAGGGCCATGGAAGATAAGACACTGGGAAAAAACATTCGAGGCAGTATCTTCTCCGAGGCTACTATGGCATTGCCGGAGTCTTGTCTAGGCTCAGTTCATCAGTCTGTTTCAAGCGAGGACACGGAGCGGACTTTGGCATCGGACGAGCCTGTGAGTCGTGGACGTTCTGGGCCTACTGACGATCGCGCGGAGCCAGACATGATTAAATCGGACTTTACCACAGTATCATGCCAGTCCAAAACTGTGTGTGACCAAAACAACGTTTTCCTTATTGAATATGTCGACCGAACGGATTCAGATGTTCCTCAAAGTGACTTAAGGGGCAGATGTTTTCCTGGAATTATCCCCAAGCTTATAATAACCAGAGACTCAAGCCCTAGTCGGACACATGGTACTTCAGCTTCCCAGACCATTGTACATGAAATGAGCGGGTCGTGTTTGGACCCTCAGCAGGATGACGAGTCGCCCTGCTCGGATAGCGGTTGCGGTTCTCCGGCGCTGGTGCGCTCTCGCCGAAAGCTGTCTAACTCTTCTTCGGTCGGCCTGTCCTCTGCCTCGTCTTTCGAGGAATCCGAGGACGACTTCACTGGAAGTGACATCGAGTCCAGCCTCTCCCCAGCGATGTGCCATTCTCTGGGCAGTCCGGACGATGGAACTGGGGTGAGTGAATTTCATTTAATTATCATAAAATTGTTTGTTTATTTATTCAACCCTTTATATATCCATCCATCCTTCAGTCGACGAACTACATACCCGTACAAATAGATTCATAGTAGCCCTAATTATTAGATAAAGTGGCTAGTGAGTTTATCAATCGATAATAGGCTAACAAACACACCAAACTGCAAATCATCTTTAAAACATTTAACCCCAGGAGTTTATGATTTCATCATGGATTAGGCTAATTTATGAACCCAACCCAGAAATGTAATGTTTGCACAGCATACTTCATCAAATGTCTATTAGGACCAGCAGCCAAAAAAGTCTCAAAATAAGACGTTTTCCTGAATGAAAAGATTTAGATAATGCTATTAGATTCAATTGATTCATGAGTCATACAGTATGTGTGCATGTGTATGAGTCAACAGAAACATACTGAGTATAGTCAACATGAAGTTTTGACTATTGTCATGCTTTTTATTTAATTAACTTTTTTTAAAACCAGAAGTATGTACATACACATCACATAGGCCTTTCTAGCAAATATCCACAATAAAATGGAATGTTGATTATAGTTAGTGATCATACAAATTACTCAAATTATTATGGATTGGGGTTCTTAAATTGTATAAGAAATTATTAGATTAGAAATATTTTATTGATTCCACTATGGGGAAATTAAGTTGGTATAACATTAACATTTATCTACAGTCAGTGGGATCAATAAAGTATATCTAATCAAACTACCCAGCAATCACCGAAACAACCCAGAATAATAACCCAACAGACTTTACCCAGCATTTGGATTGAAAAAACAGTGTGTACAGCAGCTCCATATTAAGAATACTACACATACAAATATAATAGAATAGCAAAGGTAAATAGAAAATAATACGATTAAATTGTACACTATAGTACATATGCAAATGTTGCATACAGTGAAATAGCAGATGCTGAATCAATGCAAAATACATTAGTGCCATTGTGGTTATGAACATATTTTCATACATTATCAGCACAATTTTGTTGCCGAATTAAAAAGTCAGATGTTACACAACAGCAATGTAGCTAAATATGATGAAAGGGTTTTATGTTGTTTACCAGTAGACTGCTGGGTATATGACAAGGTTGGTGCCAATGGTATAATTTATTGGTGGTCACACATTTTGAAAGCATAGTTAAACCTGATACTATGTGTACTTATGACGTGAGCAGATACCTGCTCGCACTTGAAGCAGGCTACTGACAAACACATACACGTCTGTTGCCATACTGTCAGAGCTCTAGATGTGTCATGGAAAATTGGGCTGAACGCGCTTGTTGCTAGGTGAAGCTGATGCCATATATGGTGGTGGTTGTGTTTTTTTTTTTTTTTAAGTTTCTGCTGGTTGACAATATCTGCTCTGTCCCCTGACATTTTACTATAGATGCACAGAATGTATGTGTGTGCTGTTGTCTGCTTAGTGCTTAAGCTTTGATTGTGTACTTTGTTTATCACAGATTATTATTTATATAATTTAAAGATAATTCCCTGTGAACTAGTCTTCTGCCTCCATAGCTACAGACAGTCGGAAACCCAAGAAGACTGATGCTACACTGAAAAGATAAAGAGAGACATGTAACCCACACTGGACAAAATGATGCATGCTAATTCCCCTTATTTCTAAAGTGCAAACTTGTTCCCCGGGCAAACTAATTATACCAGATCCTACACACACCACCCACAGCCTGACTTGTGACTACAGGTCTCAAACAGAGCCCCGTTTGAAACCAATCAGTTGGTGCCTGTGTTTTTATTGACATGTGGTCGAGCTGCTTCAGCAGGGAGATTGCAAGCACAAAGAGAGGGATGTGGTTTCATGAAAAACACTTTTTATGGTCTTTTTTTTTCTTTTTTCTCAGCTCTGCTGTTAAATGTGAAGGGTTCTGAGACACTTCAGTGCACTCATGTTTCAGCTGCTGTAGCTTATGTTTTGCTGTCTGACAGGTTATTTCTTGCACACAGACACACACTCGTTGGTTGCATGGCACTGGGGAATTTGTCACATAGGCTAGCTCTTTGGGAGGGTCGAGGGAACAATAAGGCGGTATTGGCGGTATATGACACTACGTGTCTTGTCTGTCTCCCTTTTTCCCCATCCTGTCGGCAACCTCTCTGGAGAGAGAGGCTAGAATATGAACCCAGCGGATTTAATGACAGAGTGAGATTAGGCGGGGGGAGAGAGTAGGCATTGTATAGCAGAATCATTGTGAGGTTGAGCGATGAGTATGATGGTGTTGATGCAGGAATGGCGTAGGAGCTCTGATCATCATCGTGAGGAAAGGGAACTAGTTCAAGCATGCAGGCAGAAGGTCTGGGACAGAGCGAGTGGCCAAGGCCAATCTGGTCAGGGACAGAGGCAGACATAACTAGGCGGTGTGGGTGCTGATGGTGCATTTGTTTTGCTGGGTGTGCGCTTGCCTTGTCTGCATGGTGTGTGCCTGTCAACCCATGCCTGCTCCTCCACTACTGCTATACTACTACAATACTTTAAACATTATAGCAGCACAAACGTGTGCTCTATGTAAAGATGTAGAGGAGTAATTGCAACCTGGGAAGAAAGTGGCGTGTGTGTGATGAGCGTGTGTGTGTGTGTGTGTGTGTGTGTGTGTGTGTGTGTGATGAGCGTGTGTGTGTGTGTGATGAGCTCCTCGGTTTGTTTTCATGTCCAGGGCATGGAGTACATTAGTCAATGTGTGTGCACTCAACAAGCATTTGTTTTGGCTTGATATGTTTGATTAGTGTGACATCTAGTAACAGACAATATCATATCTTTATTTAGTTTTTCTTTATTTAAAGAATAACATATATAATGTTGTTGGGTAGTGCTTCATTTTGCTTCTACAATGTCTTTGTTGGAAGCTGTTGATAGTTGTTTGATCGATTTGTTGTTGGTAATACATTTTTATGTGAGAGAATGTATTCTAATGACGAGACCCAGAGTTAAAGTTTTGTTTAAAATGAAAATGTAGGACTTTTTATCTTCTCAGCAACATCCTATCTTTATGTTGACACCTAGCATTGAATAAACAACGCTAGATTATTGTTTTTGTCGACTGTTTGTGCAGAGCAGGTGGCACGGTGTAACATTAGCCAGGTAAATATGAGGCCACGCATTGAGATGTCAGCTTGAAGCAATTAAAAGAAAAGCATATGGGCTTAGCAATATGAACCTAGCGTTCCTTAACTAAATGAACAGTGTTATGTTGCATTCTGATCCAAACGAGAGACTGCTATCATGTCTCATATTTTGCCATGTTGCTCTATTTTCTTCAACAAGCTGAAGTTTATTTAGAATCTTTAATTTAGAAACACAGTTCATAAGGCCTTGTACATAAAATAAAACTTCTATAAAGTTGACATAGCCAATGTGAAAATATCTCTTGATACTTGATTGTAGATTATCAAACATTGCTCATGGAACTGGGTTGGCCACAGGGGAAAATACTGTTGTGTCGAAAATGTTATTAATATTATATCAGCCTTCTTTATAGTTTTTTTCATGACGTAGCAGAGGTTATTGCTGGGGTAATCTAATAAGATATGTGCTGTAAAACAATATCTGAAGCATCGTATTCGCTACATTACTGGCAAACTACAAATGTGTCTCAACATTTGATTAAAAACCCATATGATGAAAAAACAAATAATTTAGTTTGTTTTTCTCAGGTAATTGTATAGAAGCAAACATTGGACTACTTCAGCATTTTGAGCATTGCTAAATGTTTTAAAAATGTCCAGTTTATAAAGTACATTCCTACAAGGGCAATAAAATGTGTATAATCAATGGCTATACTGATTCTGACCTACGGTATCATCTATATTAATCCAGGCCCTTGACAAATGCTGTATTTACTCTTACATTCCAACATATGCACTGTATTTATTGTGACAGTATTTCAGTGTTGCAGCTGTGGAAAGAACACATTTGACAAGGTATGGGCTGAAAAGAAAAAGAAAAAATTATGATTTTTATTTGTTTGCACTATTCAACAACACCTCTTTACCAATAACTGATGTCTATTTCTGCTATGTTTAGTAATCAATCAATCTTCATTTATATAGCACTTTTCATACAAATTCATGTAACACAAAGTGCTTCACACTACGTCATTAAAAGCAATACAAAATG
>JAODLL010082450.1:0-15384 GCA_026546735.1 Forbesichthys agassizii | reverse complement strand
CATCCCACACACACACACATATATATATATATATATATATATATATATATATATACTGTGTATATTTTTTAAATTTATTTATTTATTTATTTTTTGTATATTTGACCAGATTATGTCACACAGTCTAACAATTAATGTAAGCCTATCTGCTTTATTTATCTATTAGGCTACCATTTGTTATGTCTGTTATGTTTCTCTCTCTCTCTCTCTCTCTCTGCCGCTCCTTTATCCTTAAGGAAGACAGGTGTGTAGGAACCAGAGCAATGTCGCCCACCTGTGCAACATCAGCAGTCATCTGCATATATGCAGTATAAGGCCAATGCACATCACAACACATCACCCATGTACGTTTCTTGACCATACCGTGCGTCTTGTGTGCTCTGTTCCGGCCTTGTGTCTCGTGTCCATCCGGACATGCCAGTCACTCCTAAGGGGAGCTACTCAGTCCTACCTGTTCTGTCTCAGTCCGTTCCCTGTTCTGTGCCTGTCCTGCCCTCTTCCACTAGTCTCCCGCTAGATCCAAGACCTAGCTCGCTATTAGCCGGCTCATCTCACCTGATCTCCTCTGACCTGCCTCCAAGCCTTGGCTTTAATACATTCTTAAAACCTTCATCGTGCCACTAACGTTCACCAGCTTCTTGATACTGGCACCCCGTGCATTTTAGTGATCGGCCTTAAAATATTAAAATAGCAGGTGTGCTTGGTTTTGGCTAGTTATACGCATATGATTGAGCTTTTGACATAAGTGATTGCCTGCTGAAAGCAGATACATTTTTGGAACGATGCCGTCAGATGTAAGCCTGTGTTGTGATAGTGGTTGTTGCCGTCAAATATGTTTGTTGAGGTTTATGAGATGTCACGTTGTGGTTTGGTTCATTTGTATCTGATTTCTCAGTCTCTTAGACTTTCTCACTGTAGTGTGTGTGTGTGTGTGTGTGTGTGTGTGTGTATGTGTGTGTGTGCATGTGTGTGTGTGTGTGAGAGTGTGTGTGTAGGCTAAGCACAATTAATTTGGTCGTGAGTGCTTAGACCTATACTTTTCTATGCACGGAATAGCCTAGCACCCCCAGTTTTAATCGAGAACCCTCTTAGCACCTCCAGTGAAAATCTACTGCTGCCGCCACTGCACCTGTGGCCAAATCTGACTTGCTTGTTCAACACAATGATTTTTTCTGAGAGGCATTCTGGGTAATTGACATGTTAGACACATTTAGACAAACACACATGATGTTGCCCTTTCAGATCTCTAAGACAATACAGCTGACCACCAAACTGGAAAAACACATTTATCGATAGGGGATCTTTGAAACGCTTCGGTACTCCAGCATCAAACAAGACCATAGGACTTAGCTAGTTAGTCAGGTAGAACGTATATTTCGTGGAGTACAGATATTAGTCACAGACATAATGGTGCCCGAGTGCTAAGTGCACGAAGACACACACACACACACACACACACTTCTAAGAGGTTATAAAACATATATTTTTATCCATTAAAAATTATTGATTTGGCACTTTGCCTTCTCTCCTTGATGGCTTCTTTTTATTATTTTTTTGTGGGAAAATGGAAAGTCTCCCTGGTCATTTCTTCAGTCTATTCTTCATTTGGGGTAATTATGGATGGAGTGGAAAAATATGTTTTTTTTCCTTTTCTGCCTATCTGACTCTGTTCATTCAGAAGAGCTCTCACCACTGTATTCTTATTAGAGATGTCTCTGAAAGCCTCTCCGCAGCATGTGGTGTAGTCTGTCCGTCCGCTATGGCTGCCTTTGTTGGCATTAACAAGCCAAGCCACCGAGGATAGCCAGGCTTTTTTTTTCTTCCCCCCAGACAGGTACAAACTTTTCTTTTTAGATAATTAACTGCATTCAGACACTCACTGCAGTGCATGGAATGGAGGACTGTATACAAGGTATAGAGAGGGAATTACAAGAAGAGAAACAGAGAAGAAGAAGAAGAAGAAAAAGACAAGATGTTCTCGAGATGTTCAATACACAACTCTTATTCAAATGGTGTCTTCTTCATGGTTGTTTTCCCCACCTATACCTACTCATCCCGTTCTTCTTGGTCATTATGTGCCGTTGTGCCGCGTAATGAGAGGAAACTTTGGTCACAGAATAGTGGTCAGAGGTCCGCTACCTTAATGAATGGAGAAAACAGGAGGGGGTGAGAGCAGTTTCCCTACTTTCCCATTGCCTGGAGTAAAAGCCCCAGGATGCCCGCTGAAGAAGGCCCAATCCCCTGGCTACTATCTCATCTCTTCTTAGAGGGGGCACACAGCGAAGGCAGAGGGGAAAAGTAATTTTCTTTTTTCGTCATCCCATTCTTTTGCTGGGTTTCTTCCATGTTTTCTTGTGTGCTTTTCATAAAGCTCATAATTATCTTGCTGAGGGCCCTGCACGTACAAGAACGAATGGGGTCTTTGTACCCTCATCTCTTCATCACTTCAACTCTCTCCTTTTCTTCTGCAAAGAGAAGTCATATTAACATTTGCTCTCGCTATACCATTACGAAGACATACTTGTAACTTTCTATAACAAATCCTCACATAAAAATAAAAAAATAGAATCCATCAATTTCAGGTTAATACAATTATCATTAGCAGACAATAATGCCCTCACTTAATAATGTAGCATACTGTATTCCCTCACATTAGAAGGATGTACATTAAAGGTAGGGTCAGCGATTTTAAGCTAATACACAGCATCCTACTGTATGGCATTGAAGGGAGAAGTGTTTTGTTTTAATTTAAGTTCATATAGCAATAATGTTTTTTTTAGAAAAGTGTAAAAAAACTGTCATTGCAATGCTAATGTGTGGCGTCGCTTCAAATAACAGAAACAATGCAGACGGAAATTTTCTTAAAGCTAAATCTGGTAACAAGCATCTTTTCTTTCATTTGAGGTTAATGTATGTTGTACATTGTGCCTTTTACAAATAAACGTAAAAATACGATACAGTGTTTTAGAGAATCAATGCAGGCGCAACATAATATTGCGATATTCGGGTATCGATATTTTCTTACACCCCTAATCATTAGCCACACCTCCATAGTGGCAACTGGCAATAAACATGTCCTGTTTACCCCCACCACACACACACACACACACACACACATTCCCCATAAGCAAGCCCTTCCTCCACTCATACACCCTCCCTCCATCTCTGACCTCCATTCCCAACTCTTCCGGCTGATTACTCATAATGTAATTTTAATTAAAAACGGCGGTGTCAAAGGGTTTAGCCTGCCTGAGAAGCGGGTGCAGATTGCGGCACAGTTGCAGACCCCTTCACTTGGTTGAGAGGAAATGTATCTTGACACCACTCAGGTGGAGCCAGCACAACCTAGCAACCTTACCATGCAAAAATCAGTCTAAGTTTTTTTTTCATGTAAATTAACCTGTGAAGGTGGGAGATACCTAAAGTCAAATCTGTTTATGATGTTACATCTTTTTCTTAGGAATGCTGCTTTGTCTTAGATGTAATACAGTGTCTGTGTATACAATATGCTATTGATTTAATGTGATATAAATGAATAACAAAAATAAGATTGCATGTGAGCTTTATTTAAAGAGCTGTCCTACAGACCAACAGGGTGGGCCAATAAATCAATACCATGATGTTAAAGGCAGACTTCTTGTTTTGTGTCTGTCCCAAAATATTCCCCCAAAATGTGTAGGTGTACATTGTACATAACCTGTCTGAAGTGTAGAACTACCTTTGTGCTTCCGGGGTTCACATAGATTCCTGTATCAACAACTAAGTAAGAATGTATCAAGTATGCATCTCCTATCACAAATCACTTAGTTGACGTTGACAGTAATTGCCATGGCCAGGTTTCACAAGGGTGACCTGTGAAAGGTGCCCCTCAGCAGGCCTTAACAGCAGAGGTCTGCCGGTAGGTTTGTAATCCCCTCACCCGAGCCGTTGGATTATCTGCTCTCCACCGACCCTGAAGAGGCTCCCCGCGACGCCGGCTTAACCACTCTGTAAAATCCCCCTCCCTGCACCCCGTCTGCTGACAGCCGCCACACAGCATCTTCAGACTCACACGCTGGAAGAATGGCAGAATGGGACCTGAGAGAAGAAGTGGCCAGGAAAGGTAACCAACCATTCACAGAGGGATGCAGGCACACAGGGAACATGTCTAGAAGAGACAGGTGCCATAGTAGTTTGGATTTGTCTTCTATTAAAAAAAGCTTTTATTTCCCTTTGCATTTATTAATATCTCTTTACATGTAGATATTTAGAAGTTGCCAATGAGTCATACACTATTCTATAAGCAATCATCACTCTGTTAGACTAATGTCATCAGCTATTCATCAGGGCTAACTTAGTTATACATTTCACATGCATGTACAGTATTAGTCTTGCAGAGCCAGCCTTTACACACATGAAGTCTGAGACACAGCGCTGGCTAACTGCGTCAGAACCCGCCTACTTGACAAGCGACATATTTTGATTGACGTGCAGGACGACCGTAACTCAATGACCAAGTCAAATGTTAAACTTGCAATGAGGAAAGCTAAACAACATGACTGGCATTTTACAATTCTTGTAATTCTGTACAATTAGTAGGCTACTTTTTGCTGTTACTGATTAAAATAAATGGAACATTTTAAATTAGTAAATTAAACACTACGCTATCATTGCACCGGAAATTACGGAAATGTAAATCAACAGTATTACTTCCCAAAAGTCCACAGAGTATTCATAGAGTTGCTTATGTGATATAGTGCTAATGAACGGATGAGGCTGAGAATAATACACTATCCCATTCAATATAATAGCCTCCTAATAATTGCTAACATTTATAGTCTAAATATTCTATAAGTTTACCTTAACAGATCATGAATTATTACGCCTAATATATATATATATTTTTTGTTTGTTTACCTATTGTAATCAATGTCTCTAATGATTGTCCAATGTATCAGTATCAACGCCTGCTAAAAAAAAACACATTCTATCTTAGCATAGCATAGCTTACAAATTAGGTCCTTATTCACATAAATAATATAGCATTATTTGACTTCCTAAGTCATTTTCAGATGGGGGGCCCTTGTTATGTGGCACATCAGTTGACAGTTGGAGTGACTGGTGGGTGTCCCTGGGCACTGAGGCATGCTGTAAGAGGGTTTAACTTTGCTAACCTCCCTTCTGCCAGGTTCATGGGGACCTGCTGCTTGGGTAATATTGGATCGGTGGGTGAGAGCTCAGGTTTCTGCCATATCCGCCAACATGCCAACCTGGTTTTGGATGGAGAGGGCGATCCACAACGTTCACTATTGGGCACAATAGAGCTTGCACATTGTCTGTACATTGTCTGCATCATTTACATTCTCCCAACCAGAAAGTAAACGACGGCCTTGTTTATGATGAAGAATTACTGTATATCCAGGATATACAGTAGTACGTGCTGTTGTGTGAATAGGCCTAGGTTTATTCTTTTAAAGTCCATTCCTTGTATCAAGAGCATATAGGCTTGTACGAAAATAAAGTGCAATAAACATTAGTCAGTGTAGCTTTAAGTGTATTATACATTCAGAATTGTTGGAATTTCTTGACACAAATGTGGAAAAAGCTGTAGCCAATTTATAAAAAAAACATAATTCTGGAAATGACCAAATACTTGTTTGTTAAATACATGGGGCTGTTTCATTTTATTTCATTTGATACCAACTATTCAGTATGGTGCACAAGGTTTACACAGTTAATATATAATCTTGTTGTTTTATATAAAGTCAGACAGAAGTAATAGACCTTTATGTAATTAGTTAATTCAATAACAGGAAGACGTATGCTTGTTTGTTTTGGTAAAATAACCTACATGCAATGTGCATGCTTAATGGACATAGTTGTTGGAGAGATAACCCACAAATAGTAACATTAGGATAAAAAAACAGGTAGGCTTCCACATACCTGGTTAAACATATACAGAGGACAAATATTTATAAATTAACAATACAAAGCCTACATTTGGGGTAATGCTTTTTAACTGTAGGCTTTTTCATACAAGTTTCATCACTCAAAAAGGAACAAAACATTTGTACTCTGATGAAACATATAAACACAAATCAAGAGTAGAAAAATAATTCTGAGGATGAATTTCATTTCAATTTCACTGTATAGGCCTACAGATTGGGTACTGTGGTGGCAGGTTTATTCCTAATGAACAATGCCATTTGAACCTAGTTCAATTTGAAATATTTTCTTTATTTTATCATTTCATCTGAAGGAGAGCACATGTTATGTTATGCTTTACCACAACAACCAAGCATTCTAAAACATCTTAAAAAGGACGAAAAAACAAAGTTGCTAGCCTTCTATAAATAAAACAAATTATTCCTACATTCTTGGCATAATATCTTATTGTGTTCTAGGTAGGAGACATGTAATTATAAATGTTGGGTGATTTTTAGACAAAATACACATTGCAATGTCATGGGGACTGAAATTGAACTGTTTGCTAGAGGAATGATCATTGGGGAAGCAGCAGGAACTGGTTAGCTCACTCGCTTTTTTACGCGTTGTTCTGGGAATTGTAGTTTATTTACAGCTTCTACTACGTCAGCGGAAGTAAGACCATGGGAGGTCACATTGATCACGTTTTTTTGAAGACATGAGGATTATGCATTTATGATGGAGACAGCAAAAGAAGGTATTCCATCAGTTTTGTGTTTGTCCCACCCCCATCACAAATGCTGATACATTGCAGGATTGTGTTTGACGATATTCGACGTTCTGTCGTTTCAACATGCATGAGACACTACGGTAGCCACATTAGGCTACGGTAGGCTCCTACAGTATACGGCTACCGTCTGTAGCTAACGCATCAATGATAGGTTCAATTATTTTAGAATAAATTGTTTGGTAACTTGATGGCAAGTAATTCAGTCATCCATATGCCTGTGTTAGACTTGTTAATAATTGTAATCATTTAATTTGAGTTATTACGATGGTGCTAGTCTATATTGCTATTCGAATACTTTAGCGCATGTTATTTGTTGGTGATGGTGACATTGAGGATATCTTTCCTCAGATGAGCCTCGACTGAGGCATGTGGAGAAAGATGTGCTTATCCCGAAGCGTATGAGGGAGAAAGCAAAGCAACTATGCGCAGAGAAAGTTGAAGGTGAGGTATGAATATAAACACGCCTGTATTAACGCGCTTTTATTATAGGACATAGCCCACCTACTACAGCTTATCACAATTTAAGAGTAGGTTACATACTGTACACACACACACACACACACACACACATCGACCCAAAACATAGGTCTATGCTTTTACAGTAGGCTACTGTTATCAGCTATTATTAGTGTGGAAGCTTCTTTCTATACGTGCCCCAGCACAACTTCAAACTATCCATTTTAATAATACACAAATAGTGTCTTCTAATATAATATACTATACAATATACAATTCACTACTGACAGGTGAAGTAAATAACACTGAATATCCTGTTATTATGGCATTTGTCAGTGGGTGGATATTAGGCTGTAAGTGAAAATGTTGTCCTCAAAGTTCATGTGTTGGAAGCACATACAATGGGCACACATAAGGATTTAAGCGACTTTGACAAGGGTTAAATGTTGACTGCTAGACTGGGTCATGCAGTCAACAAGACAAGATATGTGTCTGTTAAAACACATCCATCGACGGAGATTGGAGCTGTCCATTGAAACTTTTAAATGCCCGGCAGGTGCTTTCAAAAAATACTTTGCATGTTATTGGATGAAACTCTCAACCAGTATGTCTGTTGTTATCCACTCTTGCAGTAGAAAAGTCGGGAGAAGAGTGAAACATAATTTCCCTTGAGAAAAGCCTTTGCTCTTCTAATAAATTCTAATAAAACGGGTGCTTAGGGCTTGCCCCAAATATTCTATTATTCTGGTATTTGTTCCTTGGGTATGTATTCGATTTAAATATTGGGATTCGAGTATTCCCATTTTCCCATTAATCCCTACTGTCCTCATATAAACCCACATGTTGAAATCGCCTGCCCTACACTGTGTCATCAGCACAACTGATTTCAATTGGCTCTGTTTGTAAGAAGAGAGCAAGGTTATTCATTCAACACACACTCTTATTGGCTAATACAGGAGATATATGCTATTTAAAAGCTCTGACTGGCTCAATTGACGTGTCAATCAAAGTGGCCATTTTAAGCTCATGGCTATGTTTACATGTGTGCTCACTGAAGCTAGGAATTGAAGATTACTCTGTTATACTTCTTAATTGTAGTTTATGGTAGCGTGTTTATAAAGGTGTTTTTGAGAGAGCATTTAAATACTCGTTCGGAAAATACCATCAAGTATTCGAAACCTGTAAAATGGTATTCGGGACATCCCTACGGGTGCTATATTGTATCTATTGGCGTTTTCGACTCAAGTTGTTTTCATATCGCATATGTCACAACTAAACCATGCCCGTAGCTAACAGTACGACGCTGGTTAGCAACACACTGGTTTACTGGCCTGAAACACCACGATTTCCAATCTCTAAAAGCAGGGTTAGTCATTCTTGAGAACTAACTAACTCAAATATTAACAAACTCGGTCAGAAGCTCCACCCCACACATTGAAAAGCTTGCAAAGCAATGGAGGCAGTGTGATTCTTGGGGCAACCTCGAGTCTTCCTGCCATTCATGTGGATGTTACTTTGACCACTTGCCTGCTGCCAAGCCTGGGTGCCAGATACCACAGCATACACTAGGAGATGCACCGGTTGACCAGACACCAATCGGAACCGGCCGGTTCTGATTGGTGTCTGGTCAACCGAGCTGGTCTGTGTAAATATAGCCGGTTACGTTACCGGTTTACACAGTTGCGGTGCCCATGCATGCGCTGCAAATACTTCCACGTTCACCCGCCCTTCTTTTAATCTAGAGACTGTAGCTAGTTGTCATGGTAGCCTAATTACACAATTCTTCTTGGTGTCGAAATAAAATGTGTGTCTAAAGATGTCAAGGAATAGGTAAGATACTCTGTAAATGTATTTTTATACAGAGAATATATACTTTAAGCGTCAATATATTTTTAAGTAAAACAGCCCAAAGCCATTTGCATAGTAGCCTATTGTTCATCGCACTGAAAAAAATAAGTTACGTGGCTTATTTTTCAGTTAGCATACTTCACAGCCAGTCTTTACCATACCGTGACAGTCGTGTTGTCTCTGTTTTGATGACTCTCAGTCACCTACTGGTAGCGACAGTTCTATTACACATGGCTCTTAGAATTGAAAGATTTAGGCAGTTAAGTTAAACGATATCTTTACGTGTCTTCTGGCTGCTCTCTGCACCATCCTGTTAAACGGACGCTGCCTTGTAAAAATGTAAACACATGACAAATGAGCGTTGGCGGTTAAGGGACCGTCAACAAATTCCTATGATGGCGAGCGCTGTCTTAAAACGAGTACATTTAAAATCTGCATCTAAATGACCGAGCTTTACAATAAAATTGGAATCGGAGAAAAAGTGGAACCGGCCGGTCAGGCTTGACAAAAACCGGCAATCGTAATCGGTCAGGAAAAATGTGATTGGTGCATCCCTAGCATACACCTTGAGAGATAGCAATGTCTATGCCTTGATTTTGCAGATTAAGCAGCAAAAGAGGGGCCTACAACATATTTGGCAGGTGGTCATACTGTAATATGTCTGATATTTTTGTATACGTTTAGGCGAGTGGCAATCGTACAAAACTTACACTAATTAACTTCTGCAGTTCAGATGTGTTCATCTGCAGAGTCAGAATCATACAGCAGGTAAAGTGCAAGCCTATAATGTAGCTCAACTAAAAGACTGTTTCATGCCAAATGAGTGTTTGTTTATATTGAGGCAGTTTTTTGGTTTGTTCAGTATTGTATAAGCCATTACTGCTGTCTGCATGATGCTTTAAACTTGCTACACAATCTCTACATCCCATTCATTGTTTTAATTTCCACAACATCATCACCTAGGCTACTTGTTGTGTCCATTCCATTTCTACAACGGGAGTCAAGTCATTAGAATTGGTTGGTTTCTTGCTGCAACACAGCAGTTGGGTGGTGAGTGGGTGTTGTGGTTTGTGTCCTTACAGGTGTGCATTCAGCTCACATAGAGGCCATGCACTGGTTGTTGGGACCGACCGTGGTACAATGTGGCTAGCTAGTGGAAACCCCCCTTCATAATAAACCTTTCCTTCCCACTCATTTTCACACCTCTACTTCTCCCTGCACCTCCTCTTATGTTCTGCATGTTTGGTCTGTGTGCAGACACACAATGGTGCGTCTGTGCACGTGCACCCAAGACAGGGGAAAGGAGGTGGGGGTGGTCGGGGGGGCGGGGGGGGGGGGAGAACCTGTCTGCGACTTCTGCCTCTGCATGGGCATGCACATGACATGTTCCCAAGCGTCTAGCTCCCCTTCCTGTCACATAAGTCTACGTCTCGTTTTAACGTGTTAATGATTGATATACTGTTCACGTGGGGTGACTGACTGCAGACATCATTCTGAATAAAAATCCAACCCAGACGAACTCTGCAATGGTTTTTACAAATTAGCCTACCAAAAGAGAAATGGATTGATGCAGTATGGTGAGACGAAGTGCATTTTCCAAACCTCACACCATATATGCTAGGACATGTTTGTATTTCATTGAACCTATTGGTGAAATTAAAACTGGAACCAGGGATGGAACATATATTAGCCTAATTGTCATTTGGTTATTTGTTAGGGACAGTGCACACCGTTCCATTCAACCATATTTAACAATGAAGTTAATTATCACCTAGTCTCGCAGAGCCAGGCTTCTTTTACGTAAAGTCTGGGACACAGCGCTGGCTAACTGCGTCAAGATCCGCCTACATACTACATAACTCGGTGACAAAGTCTGACGTTAGATTTATACAGAGGAATTTAAGAAACTTACCAACATGACTGGCTGCTTTCAGGTATTCTGTTAGATAAGTAGGCTACTGTTATAATTCAAATGAATGTACTGAAACTGAAATAAATAAATTAAGCTGGCTACTGCACTAGCGTCGCACCGGATTTATACCTACAGACTTGTTGAGTGACAATGCTAACCGCCAATAAAAATCTACTTCTCATTTTCGGAAAGCGCTGACAAGCTTACAGGGGCTTCAGCCGTTCATCACAGAGTTGCTTATTTGACTTAGTAGTGCTAATGGATGGAAGAGGCTGAGACTAAGTATCACTTGTACAGTAGTTCCTGGACAGGGTAGTTATTTTCCTTTTACAGTTGGTAATGTAACTGAGAGCGAGTTACAAGTATTTAGGATGTTTATAGGCAGAGTGTGTTGGAGATTGAACAACGACCTGTACATGTACAAAATGCTACTGTTCATGTACAGAACAATTTTCTTACAGAGCTCTTTGTAGTCTGTGGTTCAGTAGGACTATAGGAGGAAGAAGAAATACAACTAGAATTTCTTTCATGCTGATATCACTTTTCCACTTGATGGAATATTGGCACGTTTTTAATATTGTGAGATCTCATGCATGAGATCTTGTCGCCACACCCCTAATGAGGACCATTTATTGAACAGATACATAATATACAATAAGTTTATTCATTGAACATAGTAAAGCTGCTGTGAGAACACAGGCTGTTCCAATGGATTCACAAACTTTTTGTCAACAGCTGTTGACATGCAACTGAAAATGCAGCCCTCTGCAGCCTCTACTAGTACCATGGGATGTCGTGGAGGCGTTTGTTGATTAGATTAGTCACACTTCTCTGCTTCTCTAAATTGGTTTTTGCTGTGGCTTTTTTTCTTCTTTTTTTTTTACATCTGCATTTTGATGAAATGACCTGATAATCATGCTGATGGAAATGATAAAGGTAATTATAATGGCGGATGGGTTGTTTTGGAGAGATGTTTCTTCCTTAAGTGTTGGGAGTGGTTGGGTGATGGTAATTCAGACACGTCTTAAGGGGCATGCTAATGCAATGAAGACCTCAACGCCTCTTTCACACACAGTCTTGAACCATTCATCTCCAATGTGACACTGATAACTTCTGTCAGTAAAGCCTTTGTCAATCCTAGCTAACAGTCATTCGATTTATTATGTCCCATGTTTTATATTTGACATTGCCATAATGAGTTAATGAGGAAAAAAGTAAAAATGACATTTTAAGGTTTTAGTGAAACGTTAAGAGTAATTTAAAAACAAAAACACAGCATTGTACTGACACAGTAGGGCTCAATAAAATGTCATGGCCTAACTAAGATTAGTAAATTACACAGGGTAGCTGTGGGTCCTTGAAATGTCTTAATGTAAATAGACTTATAAAATTCCTTCAAAAGACTTACATGGTCTTCTATTCAGATTGGATCGGTCTTAAATGTTTTTTAGTCACGTCGTCATCGTGAAAATATTTAGTATAATTCTCCTATTGTAACCCATATCTACTCTGATTGACAAAGCATACATTTTCTCAAAATTACTAGTAAGGTAAAATAAATACAATATTTGAACTTACTAGTCATTTTGAATTGCTATTGGTGTGTATTTCCATTTCAAGTTTGGTTTAAAATGTAATTGAAAGTGTTCTTAAGTGTAACTTGTTTAAACCTGTAGACACCCTGTTATAGATCTAAAGGTCACACACTGTCTGGCCTGCGAGATCTATGTACTATAGTATCTTGATTTCTCACAAAATGCACCTAGTGTATATTTACGGGGCACTTTGATCACTTGGTTATTTCTGCAATATTTTTGTTTGTTGAGGCTGTCTGGCTACAGTGTATGCTATTGTAGATGAAGGGTGACCACAGACTTAATGCGGCCAGTATGTTTGTATGTATGTTTCACCTCTAGTGTGAACACTAGTGTCTGGAAATATGGCTTTTTGATAGGCTTTATGTCATATACCAGTAAACCAAGATATGCCTATTGTGGCTTGCTTACTGTGGCTGGGTCTTTAACGTTCAGGTCTAGTCTCTAGTCTCGATTATTGGGACAGAGGTAACAAGAAAAATAAATATATAAATGGCTGTGTTTTTCTATTCATTTCCTATCATATTCCAAATGATTGATTTATGCATACAATTTCTTTGTCTCGCCAGCCTTCAACCATTGCTGTAAGGACGCTGGGTTCCTCATGGTATTAAAATGCAGGGATGAGAATGCAGCCCTGAAGGAATGTCTGACAGCATAGTGAGTATCACCCTTCTGTCTTTTACATTTACATCATTTAGCAGAAGCTTTTATCCAAAGCGACTTACAAACAGTACAATAGTCAACAGTAGATGAGATCATACACCAGTTGTCATACACAGCCGACATTCTGTTGGAATAACAACAGCAGCATGGCATTAGGGCTATTATATAGCCACTACTTTCAAAAAAATAAATAATACAATTGAATAATACGTTTAACCGACTAGTATTTATGGTGCCAACTAGCAATGATCCCAGCGTTTAACCCACTAATCACACACATCCCTAATCCATACATTATGTAATATACCAGGATATTTAAAACATGTAGCAAATAGCTGCTAGAAGTCTAATTACCAACAAAGTGCTAATATTATAATGAAAAGGTTAATTTCTTGAGAAAGATAGACGTTAGAGAAGTTTGTTAATGGGTGCTAAGGGGTAGGGAGATCAGTGGTTGGGGTCCCGAGGTTGGTTTTTAGTCACTTTCGGATGATGGGTAGGGACTCCCCTGTCCTGACTGCTGCAGGAATATCATTCCACCATTGTAGCGCTAGAACAGGGTTTGTCGAACCTCATATTGAAGAACAGCAATGCGGATACCATCCTGGTCGTGAAACAACGGCCCAGCTCTTTACTCTCGCAAGGATCCTGGTGGGGGCCTGTGAGTATGTCCTTCCAGTCTACATGTATTTTGTGGATCTAGAGAAGGCATATGACTGGGTTCCCCAGGAGATACTGTGGGAGGTGCTTCAGGAGTATGGGGTGAGGGGGTCCCTTTTTAAGGACAAACCAATCCCTGTATGCCCAAAGCGTTCAATTCTATAATTGCAATCAGACGCTATATTGTACATGAAAAATACCCTATTTCAGTACCTGCTACACACACGCAAGTTGAAACTTCTGTTTGCCGTGCGCACCTGGTACTCTAAAGAGTTGTCCTAGGTCGGCAGGTCTGGGTAAGACACTAACCAGGAGAGTGCAGAGTGGGCAAGACCCAGCCACAGTGTCTTTGTGGTGGTTGTTTTTAACATTGTATTATGTTGATTAGTCTTTCTGTTTTCCACCAGTTACACAGACCCTGCCTTCTTTGAGGAGTGTAAGAAGGAATACATCAAAGAGAAGATGGAGTATGAGAGGACTGGGGTCCCTACAAAGAGCAAACAGAAACTCCCTACCAGCATGTAAACACTACAAAATAAACATTTATTGTATAGGTTAACCGTTCAGAGAGTAGGCAGAGTTCTTCTCTACCTATTGCCCAATTTGAAAATGCAAGCCAGAGGGACATGTACAAGTTATTGGGCATTTCACTTGGTTGAAATAGAAAAAAAAAAAAGACTGTTAGATTTTGACACTGAAAATATCATCATATATAATGTGTAAGTAGAGAACTAGCAGTTCACAACTTATTAGGGAAGGTCATTCAAGGCAAAATTGTCTAGAGTTTCCCTCATAAAGCTGTGTAGAATTGGGTATACATAATACCAATATTATGTTCGTTATTTAATCAGGGTTGCCAGTAAGATTGCGTTAAAATGGGTACCTAACAATCACCTGTAATGCAAGCTGTGTACACATTGTCCTCTAGAGTTAATTTTCACACAAAAAGAAATAAATCAGCAGCGAATTGACCTCTTCTACTGCCACTGCAATTTGTGTACATCAGTGATATTGAAGTTTAAGGTTTATGATGTAGATAGGTCTTCCTCAGCAGGAGTATGCTGATTACTTTGTTTATGCGTATGTACATAGGCTTAGTGTGAATTAAATAAAACACATTTTGATAATTTATTATGCTTTTTATACTTAAAAACGTATTTTTTAAGTTATGTGTGGTATGGGTAAAATCTGACCTGGTTGTAATTATAGGTTGTTTATGAAGAGGAATACATAATACATGTTGCTAAACTATTAAACAACTACACAAAAACAAAAATAATAGTAATACACTGTATAATACTAATATAATGATGTGTATACATATTAAAATTATACTTCATGCCAAGAAATCAATTGCATTTATGTGATTGTCAAGTATGATTCCAAGTATGGTCTCGTACACACAACAGACATATTTATAGACTGCAATAGGCCTTTCAGCAAATAATAGGATCTTTACCAATACCAGTGGCCAAAGTACACTCACCTAAAGGATTATTAGGAACACCATACTAATACTGTGTTTGACCCCCTTTCGCCTTCAGAACTGCCTT
>JAODLL010082449.1:0-15385 GCA_026546735.1 Forbesichthys agassizii | reverse complement strand
TCTCTCTCTCTCTCTCTCTCTCTCTCTCTCTCTCTCTCTCACACACACACACACACACACACACACACACACACACAGACACACACACGCATCACAGCATCACATTACAAAGTTAGAAAGCAGTAAGCTACTGTAATATTATTGTAACTGTAACTGGTCTGCAACTGTAATATCTAATCCAAAGCCACATAATAGGGAAACTCATTGCTTCCCAGACCTTAAGAAACAAACAAGAAACCATTATGCAAGGGATATTTTATGTCCAACTTTGTCGCCGTGTTGTAGAGTCGCTACTATGCCAAAAAAGACAATCTATTAACCAATCTCTTTAGCAGAATGTCAGAATTACGAGGGAAAACCCCTGAGCTTCTAGCATTTACCTTGTCTGAAGATATGATAAGAAATATAGACTAATGCAAAATCGTAGTGACTCGCAAAGGGGGGCCAGTGGGGTGGCCAGCGATTGTAATGGGGTGGCACTGGCCACCCAAGGCCCCCACTTAGCACCGTCCCTGCTCTGGAGAGAAAGAAAATGAATTGAAAACAAAATTGGCAGAGAGACACACAGAGAAAATGACAGAGAGAGAGAGAGAGAGAGAGAGAGAGAGAGAGAGAGAGAGAGAGAGAGAGAGAGATAAGATATTGAGAATTAACTGAATAAAACGAAAAGATAAAGATATGAAAGGAATACAAGGTAAAGAACTATGATACACGCAACAATACACACAACAATTACAGTGCTATTAAAGCTAGACTATTTGCATTGTATACATACATTTAATTGTCAATAAGCAAAATAACTGGGAAATGTTGGATGGTCCCAAATCCGATATGAAAAACAACTCTCAGTCATCAAAGCGTTCCACAGAAAAGCTGTATTCTAAGAGCTGTTAAGTTTCAATAGCAAATTCAATGCAATGCCATTTGAAAAATATATTTTATTTCGGGCACCTTGTGGACATAATGTAAGTGCCAGTCAAAAGTGCCAGATTTGTTCTAAATTTGCACTTTTGCACTACCACAGGGAAAGAGTTGGCATCCCACTGCTCATGAATCACAGGTTTTTAGTGGCATTAAGGTCTGCTCTACATCAAAGACGATAGGTCCTGTTCTCTATTCTCAGTCACAATACTGCAGCATAGATAGGTAAGTGGGGGGGCTTCTGTAATGGCCACGACTGTAACTAAGGCATATGGTAACATAATGGACTTTTAAAAGTAAAAAATATCAAACACTGCCAGCAACGACTGATGGACACATCCTTTTAAAGTGCTGGCGATTCCTTCCATTTGGCACTCCAGAGGACTGATAACCCAAGAGTGGCCATCACGCTCAACGGGAGAAATTACATACCTGCATCCACTCTTCCTGCAAAGCCCTCAGCTCTAATGTGTACAGTGGACCCCCCCTGCCCCTCCCCCTCAGGTTGGTGTTTGCAGGAGCTAGTTCACGTGCCTTCTTCCTAAAAGTCTCTTAGGGACTCTTTATTTTTGGAAAATGGGAGGAAAATAACGTCTTTAACTTGCAGCCTTTGGCTGCTGACTCAACAGAGGGGAAGGTTTGACATCTGCAAAACGGCGGTAGGCTATGTCTTCTTCACGCACAGCATATGACTCAGACACTATCTAGTCCCCCCCACCACACACACACACACACACACACACACACACACACACACGCACAGAATGTGGATCAAGGCAGTAGCAATAGCACAGAACACAATGTTGTCCAAACACTACTTTGGCTTTTCACAACAACTGCTGTTTGTAATGACCATGGGGAACGAATAGATAATTGCAATTTTTCAAATGGCACTAGAATGCAAGCAAACACACACACACACACACACACATACACAAATACATGTACACAAACGCACATTGAGTAGACACACAATCTTACAAGCTGAAGCTTCCATTCACAATGTCTTTCTGTTCTAATCCTTCTCTCTCCCCTAGTAACCCAGGTCTAAAATTACACCTCTAAGAAAATTGAAAATGAAAATCTGGAACATTTAACAGGAGGGTTCACTTAAACCAATTACAATGAGGCAAGGATTTAGCCTGGCAAAACAGCGGAGTTATTTCATCTTTAAAAAAAAAAGAAATTTTTAAAAAAGCACACGGTTGTACAAAAAAAACAGCATTTATTTTAATCAGAGAGGTCTACATTTTATTAATTTGGAAAATAATTATGCTTCTTTCAAAATGAGACACATGCTGTTACAGTGATCCTGCTACCAATTAGGACCGAAAACGTGATTTCTAGAATTAGGAAGAACACATCTGGGGTTGACTGCGTGTGTGTGTGCGTATACGTGCGTGTGTGTGTGCGTGCACGTGCGTGTGTGTGCGTGCACGTGCGTGCGTGTGCACATACATGTGTCATCTTAATGTCAATCACAAATAATAGAGTAAAGATTGAGAAAATTGACCTTTCCCAAGCTCCGCCCCTTTCACTTCTCCTACCTAGTTACTGTAACTAGGTAGGACAAAACACCATAGAAAGCTATTACAGGAAAACAGACAGTTGACGGAAGGTTCCGTCAGATTCAAAAAATGCTCAATTGTTATTGGAGGACATGAAAAAAGGGGCGGGGCTTGGGTAAGGTCAATTGTAGGAAATTCCTAAAGATGTCCCAAATTATTACTAAAAGGTTAAATATTCTGCTTCTCTGGCTTCTTAGAGGAAATTCTCCGAATGACACAAAGCAGGACTGAAGCCTGGCCAACAAAGTAGCATCAAGTGCATACGTGCGCGCACGCGTGTGTGTGCGCGCACGCATGCATGTTGGTGTGTGTGTAGCTGCAACACGTTGTCATTCCCCAACACATCAAATATTGCAGCTTGGTCAAGGGCCTTTCTCGAAAATGTTCGATTAGTTGGAAAGCCGTTGGCATCTCGGGTTGATGGGTCACCATCATGGGGAATTTTGAGGCAATGGGCAACAGGCAACCTCAGCGCAACGTCAGAGCTCCAATTTGTAGACAATCAAATACAATTGCGACTAATTTGAATGTAATTGTTAAAATCACATACACACATAACCTTGGCAACCAAGATATTCCCAGAGCTATTTTTTTATAATACAATAGGCTACCCAGGAAAGTATTTTTTTAAATATCAACATAAACCTGGCCTAATGCACGATACTGTAGGTTGCATAATGTATTAGCCTGAGAGCACATCATTTATAATATTACATTATTACCTGCATCCTATCAAATGTTTATGTTTTAAATAGTGCTTAAAAATCATCATTAAACATAATATTGTACAATTTAGCACTCTATTACACAAGCCCTGAAAGGTTGTGGATTAACACATGTATATTTACTCTGGTTAACCAAACCCATTATCGTGGGAAAATTGTTTTAATTAAATTTTGAATCCAAATTATATATGGTCATGGTAACATTTTATTTGTGAATATTTATGTGAATCACTTAGAGCTTCCGTACTCTGTAGAGCAGCGATTTTCAAACTGTGGGTCGCAACCCACAGACATGTCACTGAGTGGGAGTGAGTGGGTCGCAAAAATTGCAAGCGGCCATTAAATGAATGAAGGCTTCCGCGCTTTACTATTGTGTTGATCCACTCATAAGGTTGCGACAAAATAGCCTACTTGTTAGCTAAAATTGATAGTTTTTTGGAAAATACTTTGACGGTACTTGGTGTTTGGTGGGTCTCTAAATAGAAGAGTCATCTCTAGGTGGTTCCTGGCACAAACAAGTATGGGAGCACAAGTATTTTACATTTACTTATGACATTTAAATTGGGTTAGTAACTGTACATTAAGTGATGCACACCATGTACTGGTATACTAGCTGCTAGCTAGAGAAGTGATTAAAGTTGAGATAACACTAACCGCGTTGACCCTTCATTTGACCCATTCTTCTAAAGGAACTTGGCCATTGGGCAAACACACCTCCATTAACGGGAAACCACATCTCCATTAACATCCGTTTTCAACCACCTACATGTCTGGAGGTAGAGGGATGGATTGGGTGGTCTTGGGTGGACAAAGGATACAAAATGTATTGCTTTAACATAAGAGCATCGCTATCGCTTGGCACTAAACATACCTGCATGTTTAAAAAGTGGGTGACACGCCTTCTCTGAGCATTTTCCGCTAGCATTAGAGATGATTTGTGTGTCATTATGTAGTTGGTCAGTAGCACACTATCTCTTTAATAAGACAAATATACCCACTGAATTAAATGAACCTGTCATCTGTAACCAGTTGGTCTGCATCATCTTTGTGTAGGTCTACCCCTTTCAACTCCTAGCGTGAGTAAAAATGTATTTATTTAACCTAGCTGGCACATCAGTGCATAAAATAGTTTAACATCTAAGTATAATACAGGCAACTGTAACTAACCTGTCGTTTTATTCGTTGAGCAGCACGTCTGTTGCTATCAATTCATATTCCAATGTCGTCATTGATGCTCTGCATCTGCAAGTAAATATGTTACAAGCCAAATGTTCATGATGTGTTATATGAACATGATAGACAGGTAACAAGCTGACAAAGTAATACATTGAAGAAAGGTCTCTCTCCTTCCACAGGGTTCCTTGTTGTCTGTGTAAGATGTTTTGATTAAGTTTTAAATGTGTAGCTATTTGCTAATTTCCTTGATAGTTTCAGTGTGTCTGAAACAGTATGTGTGTTATTTTTGTGTACATTAGTCCTGCTATTGCACCATTACAAAAGGTTCTGCATTGAATTACTTATATGATGAAACAATTACATTTATGTAATCTCGGAAATGCGTTCAATTTACTTTACAGGCAGCAATATTTATAGTGTTTTTCACTCTTTGTGAAATATAGTGTTATGGCTGTTACTCATAGATGATCAAACGATGTTTTGGGGGCTGACATTTTGTTTTCCTGTGGGACCATACCTAGCCTGTTGTAAGCAGGCCTAATATGTATTTTGTGAATAAAGTCTGGCAATGCCCCTTTGGGACATTTTCACAATCGTTGCCTTCTACTGGGTGTAGACCTGTGATTCATTTTGAAGCTATTGGACAGCATGTAACCAATCTGCAGAGCTGGGAAGTACTTAAGTAGATTTTTCATGTATCTGTACTATGTATGTAAGTATGTATTTTTCTGATAACTAACTGATAACTGATAACTCCTTACATTTTTACACAAATATCTGCACTTTATACTCATTGCATTTTCAAAACAAGCTAGTTACTTTAGTGTTAATGCATTTGGAAACAATTCAGAGGAATTGTTGATTTATTTTTCATAATTGAGCGCCTTCCCAATATCATCAAAACTGATTTCAAACATAAAGAGAAGAGAATAAATATTATCCCTGGTAGGCTTATTGGTGCATACTGTGTACATTACGTAACAAGACACAACAGACGAGAAAGGCTCTTTCATTATGCTACTGTATAGTTCAGATTTACCAGAATAGGCTTTTATAAACGAGAGACAGAAAAATAAGTGTTGAATCTGGCAACTATAGCCTACACCATCTTACAGACAGTTAGTAGCAATGTTGCAATGCTAGTGATCCCTTCAGCATTTAGCACAGGTTCTACATCGAGTGTCATATTGGGCATTACACTTAAGTAATAATATTTTGGTATGCCTGATCCATCCCTAGAAATGGGATACAATGGGAAGCTGCTGTGGTTGGTCAATTTGTTCTAAATAGTATAACATATTTTAGATTGATTAGAATGATTTAGATATTATGAAATGTAATTATTTTTGTATTTTGTGTTATGTTAGGGTTTGATTTGAAGTTTAACAGTTTTGAAAAGAGTAAGCAATTGGTAGGCTACATAGTTTGGTGGTGGCTATGTCTGAGAGAAAAGATTCCAGGAATCTTGAAAGATGTAAGGCCTACATTGAATGCAGTTTGAAGTCCTATTTCTGCATCCCAAATGTTTATTATTTAAAATGTTCTTTGTTGTCTTTGATACTGTATCTTAATGTTGCCGTACAGAAATGAGTGACATTTCTTAGAGCTTTAAAGGGAAGGTTTGTGACCATACAATGGTAATTCATGGCGTTTCTTCGTGTACATGAGGCTTCACGTGCACTTGCACAGCACTAACTACTTACAGGTGCACAAATCAAGCTTACAAACTATTGATAAATAACACGTTTTATACTCGCAAAGTTTTCCTCCTACGAGCGCATTCAGAAGCTTTTCTTTGCCACACTGGTGAATGACGGCTGCTGAGAATCCAGCAGCATGTGCTTATAAGATTCCTGTCGACTTTGCTGGGCTTCACGAGGACGGCCTGTTAAAAACCCACGCCGCAGGCCATATAAGGGTCAGGTCAAATTGGCCAGAGTTTAATGACTGGCTCCCGGCCACACAAACAGCGTCACATGCTGCCCCAGTGGTCATGGATGCAGTGTTCACAGGCGCCTGTGATTTTGTGGACACAGTTGCTACCCACAGTGGACCGCCACCCACTCACACTGTCCTCACCTTAAGACAACAACTGCAGGGAAAACCGGCTGCTTATGATTTTACTGCCCATCATCTTTCTAGCAGATACCCAGAAGAGCATTTTCTAAACTGTAATACAGAAAGAGGTTTAAAGCAGCAATGAGTCATGAAACCTGATGTTGCTACACAGATGTCAAATGATCTTGCTTTAGAGATATAGGCCTGTTTGCCTGGTACGCGCATCGATCAGTTTTTAGCCACATATATTGTGACCAGGAGCTATAGGGTCACAGTCTGCAGGCTGTCCTGTGGGACTAATACTGCACATCAGCTATAAGGGCTAGTAGCCAGGGGCCGTATAACAGAAAGTTCCAAACTAGCGAATCCTATCTTAACTGTTGTAACTGTGGTAATTTGAGTTAGGACCCGATTTAAGACGAATGCCATTACAGATTACCAGTTCCTAAATAAATGTTCCTGTCCTAACTTAAGATAGGAAAAATGCATTACACAAGCTTCCAACCTTCCCAAAATCTTAAATAAACAGTCCTAACTTTAGGGTAACTGATAAGCCGTCCTAACTGCTTGAGTTAGCTAGTGTGTCATGTATACTGTGGTTAGCTATGGCTGCGCTCTATGTTTTTTTATCCTATCCTAACGTATGTCTTAAGATGGATGTTTTAGAATGTTTTTTGTAATACGCCCACAGAACGTTATATAGTCATTTTCCATGGGATGTGACAATATTGGCTAGGCATTGGGAAATGTTATTTCTTCCTATATGCCTTTACATTGAGAGAGAGTAAACAAAACCAGAATTCCTGTGATGGTAAATGCAACTGGTAAATTCAGGCTCCTACAGTATATACCATGTCTGCCATCTATAAAATACTTTTAATGTGTATGGGGTCAGGAACATGTCAGAGTGCCCGGTCATAATGGAGTTGTGATCACTGTAATTTGTCATGGCAAGGAAGAAATCAGCCACTTTCATAAAGACATACAAATTTCCGCCGCATATGGACTTGTGTGTTAGAGAGTCAAAATGTTCTATTACGCTCTGAGATTAGGCCAGTGAGGGAACTTAAAAGCTTTCCTTAAATGTCAAATACAACTGTCAGTGAAAAAGACAGATCAAATTTTAAAATAATATTTAGCTATTATTGTGTTCAAACCAAATGACCTTTTCAAGAAACAATTATGTATGTCAATGAATGGAATTATACTGGAGGACATCGGTACTTATTTCTACATGCCGATAATCAATGTATTTCCTGTTTTTATTTAATTATACTTGCAAAACCTAAGCCGCTGACCATATCTGTATGCACCACAATAATAATACATTTTAAACACTTGATAATAATAAAAAATGCTATGGCTACTTTGTATTCCATGCAATTCCGATTGGGATTTGGATGTCCTGCAAGGGAGAGGTCCCTTTTGGAATGCTTGGCTTCTATAATAATCCTGGTTCTTTATTGCATGATGTTCACCTGTTATTTAAGTACGTGTGTACACTGTATTTACTGCACTGTGTAGGTCTACTGTACACCAGTGGTGGATGCAACATATTTTCTGTTTAATTTTCTCTAATAGTTTAATTACTAAAATTGAAACATTCAAAAAATTGAGTATGTAGAAAGACATTTAAATGTTTTACAGTATAAACAAACATGATTGGTATACTGTTTGCAATCACCTGTTTCATTATGATTCATTTTGCCTTCTGGCAGCTGATGGAAGAACCATTTGAACATCCCATGTGATTTAGAAAAACATGACTAGAGTGATGTGGGCGATAATAAATAATGATGAATAAGAATTTGCTTACAAATTAGTACAGCACATTGCAAATGATTACAATGCTCTCAGTGCATTTAATTCCAATGCCTTACTGCCTTACTCGAGGGCTCAACAATAAGTGGGATGGAATTGAACCGGCAACTACTCCTGGATACAGAGAGGTTAGATTGGCCCTTTTCAGGCTCTACAATTTTAAACTCAGTCCAACTGGAACAAAACAGGTTTTTAAATAGGCTCTGCTCCCTCTGACAGCCTAAAAGTGTATGAAAGCCATCTACACGAGAGCCATAATCTCTCCATCTCCACATTGCTTTGTGGGCTAACGCTAAAAGCAACGGCGAGGGTCCGTGAGAGCTTTATTATAGAGAATGGCTGGAAAAGAACTGGAAGAGAGGATATGCTTTTTATTTAGAATTATTTCTGCGAAGGTTATTGTGCACCTGCATGTATGTGAACACACACGCAAACACATACACCCTAGCACACACACGCACCAGTAGACATGCACACATACACATCAGAAACTTATGACTACTACAAGACAAGCCTCCTCTATGCATACACATTAACACAGATGTACACAAAAAACTATTGCACACACAAAAGCACATGGCTTTAATCAAGCATGTTTAAAAGGAAAAATGCCATTAGATTTTGAAGTGGGTTATTTCACATCCTTGTCGTGTTTCTCTTGTTCATTTTTCTTTATAAAAATGGGCCTTTTCAAGCTTACATGTGCTTTTATGGAAAATTACAACATTTAAACGAGACTCTTTGGTCAGGCATAATTGCACAATGAACCATTAGCAGCCTGCCAAGCTTGAAAGAATTTCTCTTATTCTTTATAATGTCATTTTTGGTTCTTAAGAACAGGAATAAATGGTAATAATAATGATAATTTAATTGTGTGTCATTATAGCAAGCAAGGTGCAGGTCATTTGTGGTCATGTCAAGCTACAGTATGCTATCTTAGTATAGGCCTACTACTGCATAAAGTACTAAGACACAGGCTAAACAAACAAAGCCTTGCTGACCTGTCTGTTCTTTCCTGATTTTCTTTTGTAAACAATGTAAAATACAGTAATATACAATTTTAGCACATGCAAAATTGCATGCAAGCTACTAAAAAAAAAAAAAAACTCTATATTTTATAGCAATTACCTACACTGGTGGACCCCAACAGAGGTCACTGAAAGTAATAATTTGCTTTTGTGCGGTCGTGTCCTGCTCAACACTGTTTACTGGTTGGCTAGGCCTATAGCTCCGCAGTACAAATTATGCCACTTGCCATAAATTTCTGTTCGAAGCTAGTAGGTTAGATGCTGTTAACTGCACTCTGTGCTTCTATATTTGTATGACCTAATGAAACAGGGTTAAGTACAATTAAACAGCACTATAGGCCACTTGATGTCTAATAAATAAATAAATAAAATACATCATCTTAACCTGCCATGGTGCTATAATTCTCTGACATTTTTCACATAAATGTATCCTTCAACACATAAACCTCCTATTTTTTTTTCTGTTTTGAATGGTTGTGTGAGCATAGTGTGATCCATATTGTGTGATTAGCTGTGTTGTGCTATCATTTGTTTTGTAATAGACTAAAACAAGGTTTTCTATGTCTTACTATGTAACTCAATTAGGCATATTTCTTAAACGTGTCTAACATTTGTTAATGTTACATTAGGACCCAGAGAAAAGTGTTTAAAATAAGCCTATTGTTTCTAAAAAACCTGTAAAGCTCATCGTGATAGGTCTATTATGCAGCTTCTCTTGTTAAATATGCATACTGTTTTCTGCACAGTTTTCTGCACAATTTATATGTAAGTGACAAGTTAAAGGTAATTTGCTAACCCTGTTAATTTTTAGAATTACACATACATTACAAAATTCTACATTTGATAAGTATATCTTTAATTAATCAGCAGGTGCTACCATCAGCTGCCAGAGATGCTGACACATCTCCTCCCACAAACTTAGTAGTAAAGATAAGTAGGTCTAAGTAAGTACATGAATGGGAATAATATATGTAGTAACTGTCAGGCGTTCGATTTGTAATATTTGCAACATTATAATAACATCACGTTGAGGTTTACACCAAAACATTCAGAACACGCAAATGCAATACTACTGTTAACCTCAGCCAGCTGTAGTGGCAGTGTTCGATAATATGCCGCTAAAAGCCATTGTTCCACCACAGAGTAAAACTCTTCTTCTATGATTCAGTGTCTGCAACTCCGCTAAACAGTCTTTGACCAAACTATCGTATCGGTGTCTTTCTTGACAGATGATGCAGACTTGCCGTCGAGGATTTTTAGAAATATGATAGGTTATATAGTCAAACTGTACATGATAGCGAACACCAAGTTATCAAGCTCGACAGAAAACTGGACATGCTAACAATATCAGTTATACTGTACCGATGCAGAAAGTCGAGTGAGTTAGATTCATCATTAATGTGACGAGAATACCCACCTTTATTTAGAAAAATGTGCGGCCATATAATTATTTAGCAATGATAATGCAGATAGCGTACGATACTCTAGCGATAGCGCAAGGGTTTGGGTGTCTATATAACCCTAACCTGTTAAAGGTATAACATAACAGACTTGAGGTTTGCCTCCCACTTCTAATCATTTCACAAATTTGACAGGGTACCCAATTAACAATCAACAATTAACCAACTGTCTAAGTAATGTTAAACCCACATCAAAATTAAATGTTACATAGCTGTCATTGATATTTTTTTTAATGAATTGTTACTTTTTATTGTTTATGTATCGGTCTTCCAACCAGTGTCCCAAAAAGTGACGATGCTCCATTATTATACAGTAGCGTCAAACGTCTAACAACAATCAGTAGCTTCTATCTAGTCACAATAATGGACGAGGACACCCCGACCTTGAAGCCCAGAAGGATCCAGAATCAGAACGTCGTCCATCGGCTTGAGAAGCGCCGCATCTGCTCAGGTCGTGCAGGGGCCCATTGGTACCGAGTGCGCTGCTTTCACCAGAACCTGTTTCCCAACTTCACCGTGGTCAACGTGGAGAAGCCGCCCTGCTTCCTCAGGAAGTTCTCTCCAGACGGGCGCTGCTTCATTGCCTTCTCTTCAGACCAGACCTCACTGGAGGTACTGTAGGGTGAATGTTCGACCTGCTGTTTACAGAGTGGATGAAGTATTCAGTGCTCCAATATAACGACTGACATCTCTTCTACTCTCTCACTTGTACATGTATTAATGTAATATCTCTACACATTATGTACCCTACCTAGTACAAGCATGTGTGTCGAAGGTCAGCCATTACACATGCATGAATGTGTGTATCCTTTACATTTTTGTATCAGCCAGTGTCTACAGTAAGCACAGTCTATAAAAGTGTACACACACACCTCATCCATCCCACCAGATCTATGAGTACCAGGGCTGCCAGGCGGCTCAAGACCTCCTCAGGGGCCAGGAGGGGGAGACCCTCTCGACGGCCAATGACCAGCAGTCACTGAACATCCGCGGGCGGTTGTTCGAGCGCTTCTTCTCGCTGCTTCACGTTACAAACGTGGCCTCCAGCGGGGAGCACCTGAACCGTGAGTGCAGTCTCTTCACGGACGACTGCCGCTATGTCATCGTCGGCTCGGCGGTGTACGTGCCGGAGGAGCCCCCACCTTATTTCTTTGAGGTACTTTTTATTTGAATACCTGCCATGTTGGTATTCTTAATGCACAACACTTGTGATTCTTATATCTGTGAAAAGCCCTTTACTAAAGACGTTCCTAACAACTATCTCCCCTGACGATTAAGCCAAAGTTTAAACTCAAGACAGAGTAGCCAATGAGAAAGCAGATTCTGAGTCACATGCTCAGTTTCCATTTCTGACAAACAGATAGATAGTTAGTTAGTTAGTTAGTTAGTTAGTTAGTTAGTTAGCCAGTATTACAAGATACCAGTAATCAAAAACAAATGTGGATAAAATTGAGTAAACTGTCATAGCTGCAAAATTCACAACCTCTCTACAGTTAATGTCACGAAATCTAATTTCCATTTGGGTTCATTTTTTTTTGTAATTTAACCCACTTTATAGAAAATACCGAGATATATATATATATATATATATATATATTCCACTTACCTGCACTACTAGACTATCCTGCCCCATATGTACAGTATGTATGAACTGCTGGAGATAAAGTACATCAGCAACAGTGAGGCCAGGATCCAGAGAGGTCTCCGGCATAGAGCTCGTCTCAGCGCCAGCCTTTCCTTGTGTACTCTATTCTAACAGCCAATGTAAATCTGCTACCCCACCTCCTGACAGCACTGACATGCTTACAGGGGCGAATCAATGTATCAGACGTTCAGCATGGACTCTCTTAATGTGACGACGTGCTATTGAACAGCAGACTATCGTGTATATGGTCTTGCATAATGTGACCGGTGGCAACACATTGTGACCGTCCGCTCGGCATTTTCTCCTGCCAGGTGTACCGTAACAATGAGTCGGTGACGCCCAACCCTCGGTCTCCCCTGGAGGACTACTCCCTCCACATCATCGACCTCCACACAGGACGACTGTGTGACACTCGGTCCTTTAAGTGTGACAAGATCATCCTTTCCCACAACCAGGGCCTCTACCTGTACAGGAACATCCTGGCAGTCCTGTCTGTCCAGCAGCAGACCATCCACGTCTTCCAGGTGAAGGCATGAATCAACCAGTGACAGTCAACCATTTTTTATTTACATATGTTCACTCCCTGGTACTCCCACGCCCGTATAGCTATAAACACGACGCTGATTAGAAAGTTAAATTGCTACTAGGACACATTCAAAATTATTCCGTGGCTTTCCAGACTGATTCTCACAAAGAAATTAAACTGAAGCTAGCCTCGTGAGATCAGGAAAGCTAGTGTTGTACAATGTCCAGTATGTTTGTGAAGTTAAAGGTATAGTAAGCACTTTGTGTCTAACTCAATCCTTGCTGTCCGTTAGCTTAAAGCTCTCTGAGCGTGCCGAAATAAAATATAATCCGATACTTCTCCGCACAGCACTGGCTCGGTAAATAGGAACCTAAACAAACTGGTGCACACTGCACGCCACAACAATATCTTAGCCTTCTCAATTCGTTTGCAGTGTGTGGGGCAGAGCTCCTGAGGGAACACCCTATGGCATTGACGAGAGAGGTGTTTGTTTTGGTGCCACACACTGGCATCTTGGATGATATACTCCTATGACCATATCGCACGATGAACTGAACACTTTATGTAACTTTCATTGACCGTAACCTTTTTTGAACAGCCCTTTTCCTGCTGATGCAAAACGCACATTTGTTTGCTAATCGTTAGTTGCGTGTGTTGGTTTAAAAGGTGACATTTCTACCAACATATATTAAATACATAGTTCAATGTTAAACATGACACTGGGTCTGACATGGATATTAGCCTGCTGTCCTCTAGATGTGTTGGGCTTGGTTGTTAGGCAGTAACCAAGCTATATTTTTATTTTTATTCTTATCCATTGGCTGAATCCACCACTGAGCAGATTAAGAGCCACGTCTGGTGGCATTTTCCTGACCTTTCCTTCTGTCTCCAACCCCACCCCTCTCTCACTCCCCCCCCCACACACACACCTCCTCCCGCACCAGGTGACCCCGGAGGGCACCTTCCTGGACGTGCGCACCATCGGGCGGTTCTGCTACGAGGACGACCTGCTGACTCTGTCGGCGGTGCACGCCGAGGCGCAGGCAGAAGGCCAGCCGGGCTTCCCCCGCCTCTACACGGACAAGACCATCAACTCCCTCAAGCACCGGCTGCTAGTGTATCTGTGGCGGCGCGCCGAGCAGGATGGCAGCGCAACTGCCAAGCGCAGGTAACCCGGGTCCCCCCGCGACCGCCCGCATCGCGCGGAGGCACGCGATTGTTTCTTGCATCGGACATCCGTCTGGTCTCAGCCTCTGTCTCTTCTGTTCACTTACACATATGCACTGTCAGGAAGTGGGCTAGGAGATTTTCATTGGCTGCTGGCATTGCCGATCAAGTTCTCTAGCAAGAGTGGATGAAATGGAGTTTGGTGTCTAAATATAGAAATGCGTCTAACCAGCCCATATTGTACAATGTTCCTAATGATAACGGCAAACTACCCCCTACAACATGACATTATCTCTTCACAAAATAACACCCGCTTTTTCAAAACCGCTGATGCTTGTGTTCAACAAGCGCTCATACGAACTACAAATCCTGGAAACGGAGTTCCGTGTGTGTAAGCCTGCGCTGCCCACATTCCACACGGAAAGACATGAATTTCGCACCGGAAGGCGGTGGTCCACCGCCTGGTCAGTTTATCATTAGCGTATGTGTGACCACGTGTGAGTCACACGGCCTCAAAATCAATCTTAAAAAAAAAAGGCTTTAAAAATGATCTCTAATCTACACTGTAGCCTACAGTGGAATAAATATGCAATCTGTTTATAATTCCACAAAAAATTGACATTATTTAATTTAAGTTATGTACTTATCAGTGTGAATCTTATGATAATGTTTTAACTGTCTTGAGAACCGAACAGAACAAGTTGTGATCAATAGGCTTAATATTTGTCAAATCACCTGCTCATAAAAAAAGTAAATATGGACGGTTGTAGCCCTTGCATTGTATGATCAAATCGTCTGTCCAGACAGTCCTCAAGATTTAGATGCTCACACTGTACGGACCGACCGTCCGCCCTTTTATTGTAGAGTACCAGCTTGCCTATTATGACGGAAGGAAAAGATAATGTGCCTCTAGATAGTGTTCAGTTGATTTTAGATTATGATACGCACTGTAAATATGTCCATGTGTACACATTAACACCCACTGAAATAAAGTTCTAATATGTTTTCTGAGTCTCTTGTGTTGTGCTGCTTGCCAGGTTTTTCCAGTTCTTCGATCAGCTCCGGAGGTTAAGGATGTGGAAGATGCAGCTTCTGGATGAGCACCATCTTTTCATAAAGTACACCAGTGAAGACGTGGTAACGCTCAGAGTCACTGACCCCTCGCAGGTACGCACAATATATATATATATATATATATATATATATACACACACATACATATACAGAACTGTGATGCGTGGTGTTAAGATTCAAGGTGTTGTTCTAGTAGAGAATGTACAACACCGACAC
>JAODLL010082448.1:0-15387 GCA_026546735.1 Forbesichthys agassizii | reverse complement strand
CAATACTGTTGTTATAACTGTCATGCTAATAAAGCTAACTTGAATTGAGAGAGAGAGAGAGAGAGAGAGAGAGAGAGGTGGGGGGGGGCGTAGCCTAATCACAGCATTCGGAGAGCCTAACGGACAGCGTATTGCACGCATCGTTTCAGTATATATTTATAACTCATGATGCCTGCTCAACATCATAATGTCTGTCAGCCATCGGCGATGGACCGTGGCATTGTATATCTATCTGACCAGCTCTAATGCATAGCATAAAGTCTCTTAAAAACAACAAACACACAATTGAGCAAGAAAAAGAATGAACAGAGAGAAAGAAACTAAACTGAAAAATGTAAATATAAAGATAACAAAATTCAAAAAGAAGGGAAAAAGTGTGGAAGAAAACAATAGTAGGTATTGTAGAAGAGCAGCTGTGGTAGCGGGTTGTGTCGTTCACCAATAATCAGCTTGGTTTTCACACTGATGGCTTTGGAAAGGCTCAATAATTAGGGGGCACAGAAGGGAAGGAGGGACCTGCTGATTATGGGGCTACTGCTCTGAATAATTTCCTCGTTAAGGAAAATGTGCTAAATTGGTTAAAGAGCGTTGTGTATGTAGACAAGAATAAGCACGCACAAAAAAAGGTCCTGGGGTGAAAAGGTCAAAGAGTACTGAGCAAAATCAGACACAAAAAAAGAGAGATCAGTGAGAAACGATGAAAGCAGAAAAGATAAAGCCAGACAGCCTGAAAAACAGACTATAGAGAAGAAAAGTTTGACCATTAACAGACTGGCAAAAATGCCATGTTGCCATGTTGGACGCCAGACCTCTTTTTGAGTTAGAAAGTGTGTACAACCAACTGTCTGAGTTTGTCTGGCCTCATATGGTTAGTTAAAACCTTTAGCCAATTAGAGAGCAACAGCCGGACAAGTTTATTCATATCACTTCATAGCTTTCTCTCTTGCTCAGTGTCACAAACTGGACTACTGTACACATCCCTCTATGCTCACACAAAAGATATGACCTCTTCATGGCATTAGTTATTTGTTCCAAGGCAACCATTGGTGGTTTACAATCTATGAGCTTTTCCCAGTGAAGAGCAAACTTCATTGCAAACTGGCAAACGTCATCCCTCAATAAATGAAGTTGATGTGCAATTTGATTAAACAACATTTCAATCAATCAAAAATAGCATTATTTATAAGACCATTGATCGTATTTGGCATTGTTTAGAAATAAGTGTGTAAGCATCGGTGCAACAAAAATATAGGCAAGTCCATTTTATTTGGAAAAAGACTTAGTAACATTATTCCATTCATTATAGTTGTGCCAGAATCTGACCCAACAGCAAAAGGTCTCTGTTGGAGGTTAATGGTGTCTGGAACAGGACTGGGATACAATTTAATGACACAAACTGCCAGACAATGTGTCCTGATGTCAGTGAATAGCAACTGATTAGCCTGGATTACCGTAAAGCTTAGCTCAAAGAATGAGAGGCAGAAAAATAGAGGAGAGATCAGTGACTTCCTGATGGGTAAGTGTAGGCATGTAATAACTTCAATTGAGCACATGGATAAGTTGCCAGCCGTAGGCTAACAATGGCTGTAGAACAGCGTGCTTCATTTGAATGGGACTTGCGCATTTATCATCAGTGACCTGTATGCATATAAGATGTCAATTCTGTACGCTGTAGCATGTGCATAATTGTTTGTAAATTGTGGGGGTAGAAAAAAATGATTTAAAAAACAAACTTCACATATTCACACTTAATTCATCAAAAAATGTTATGTATGCAAAGTAGCATCTAGAGAGGACAAAACATTAAATAACAAAATGCCTGCAGATATTGCTTGTAGGAAAGCAACCCTCAATCATACGTTCTGATAGCAGTTTGAAATAGGATGATTTTGATAGCAGGTTCAAATAGGATGATTTTAAATAAGAAAAAATATGCTTGAAGGCTGGTTCTAGCTCAAACAAAAAAAAAAATCCCAAAGATCCGCCCAACACATTGAAATGCATTGCAAAGCCAAGGGCATTATTGTTTTGAGCAGTGCTCGCCACTTTGTTTATGTACATCAGGGTGTTTCCAGGTACAAGTTAAATTTAAGACTTTTTAAGACTTTTTTAAGACCACTTTCACTAAAATCTAAGACCAAGAGTGTAATGGAAATTACAAGCACACTAAACACACAAAGTATACTATTCCCTCTTCTGCAGAAAGCTGCCAGCAATTCATCACAGACTCATTGGTCATTTATGTGATCTAAATGGATAGCATTTCTTCTAGGATTATTTTCAGCAGGGACGACTGTTTGCTGTGCCTGGGTGATCAGTGCATGTGGATACCAATAGTTAATTTTAAAAAATGATATTAGTGCATGTGAAGCTCCACTTTACTATACGCAAATTATGTGTGGTTAAACTGAGTGTAAACGAGCATAAAATATACTTAATATCTTTGCCCGGAAGGGCTGTGAAGGACCGGTATTTAATTTACAGTATAGCGGTATATTTTATAAAAGAGATACAATAAGACAATATTGTTTATATCGATATAGTTGGTTATATTATGCTTTTATTAAAAATGTTTTATATTTGTTCGTCTTTCCCTCCATGCCTACAATTGGCCTGAGGAGTGTAGTCAGAAGCAAGTGATTTAGTACGTTGAAAGTTTCAAAGGGGCAGAGAAAGCTCACAGACTGTATGGCGGCCTACTAACTCCACTCGCACAAGTTGACATGGAGTGAGCATTTGAAGCGCACCTTTTTTCAGATTAGCAATGAGATACTGAGATACAGATCCTGAGTAACATGCTCAATTTCTGTTTCTGACAAACAGATACAGATAGCCAGCTAGTATTACAATGTACCGGTAATCAAATATAAATGTTGATTAATAAATTGAGTAAACTGTCATTATATCTGCAAAATTCACATGTACAACTACAATTAATGTCGCAAAAATAAAAAAATGTCACATTTCTGTCAGGTTTCCTGTTTTTTCTCCTCCCCTGTACCTTTAGCCCACTTTATAGAAAATACCGACATATATTGTATCGTATTCAACCTAAATATATCGGGATATGATTATTAGTCTATATCGCTCAGCCCTACTGCCCAGTAGAGAATACAGAATAGTCTATAAGGGGCAGTAACCCTCGAACATCGTGGTGGACACCGGTGGTCAGGGAAGCCATCCGATTTAAGAAAAAGGCCTTCTGGAATATGTTATCCCAGAGGTCTCCGGAGGCGGATGCAAGGTACCGACAGGCACGAAGGGCTGCAGTGAAAGAGGAAAAACAGCGGTGTGGGAGAAGTTCGGTACTAAGGTATTTTGGAAAACCATCCGCATCCGCCACCTGAGGAGGAGAAAACGGGGAACCATCCAATCTGTGTACAGTAAGGATGGGACACTGTTAACCTAAACCGAGTAGGTAATTGAACGGTGGAATGAATTTCTGAATACAACACGAGGCTGATAGCGGATTATCGTCAATTACCATGGTGGAAGTCACAGAGGTAGTCAAACAACTACACAGTGGTAAAGCCCAAGGGATTGATGAGATCTGTCCAGAAATGCTGAAAGCTCTGGGTGTGGAGGGGATGTCTTTAATGACACACTTCTTTAGCATTGCGTGGAAGTCGGAGACAGTGCCCAAGGAGTGTCAGACCTGGGTGGTGGTCCCCTGTTCAAAAAGGGAGACCAGAGAGTGTGTGCCAATTATATGGCTATCACACTTCTGAGCCTGCCTGGTAAAGTCTACTCCAAGGTGCTGGAAAGGAGGGTTCGGCCAATAGTCAAACCTTAGATTGAGGAAGAACAATGCAGTTTCCGTCCTGGTTGTGGAACAATGGACAAGCTCTTTACACTTGCAAGGATCCTGGAGGGGGCCTAAGAGTATGCCCTTACAGTCTACATGTGTTTTGTGGATCTGGAGAAGGCGTATGACCGGGTTCCTCGGGAGATACTTTGGGAGGTGCACTAGTGATCAAGTTCTAGTGCAGAACTAGATCACGGGTTCAAGTGGCCAAAATGGGTTTTCTCAGGCAGGCGTCTTCCTTAGAGATCCATGAGGAACTTGGAGGCCTCAAGGAAGACCCAGGACTAGGTGAAGAGATTATATCCACACAGGCTTGGGAACGCCTCGGGATCCCCAAGTCAGAGCTGGATAATGTGGCTCGGGAAAGAGAAGTTTGGGGTCCCCTTCTGGAGCTGCTGCTCCCGCAACCCAACTATGGATTAGGAGATATGGATGGATGGATGGATGTATGGACTTGAATAACTATTCAATGTACTGTAGCCTACTAGTGTGGTACCTGCCCATTTAAAACATTGATATTTCAGCCCCATAACTAAACTATCATCAACATCAGGCTTTTTGGAGAAATATTTCAACAAACTCATCTCAAATGCAAAGGGTGATAAGATCCCACCCACCCTCTACATCTGAGATTTAGAAGAAGTAGCAGGTAAAATTATAGAATTCAACAGCGGAAAATTAGAACAGCAAGGTACAGCAAATCAATTGTGCCCACAGCAATAAGATTTTTATATGACAGATATTTGGTGAAATTACATCCATTAGGCTAGTATTTGTGTATTTGTTGTTTATGTGCCTGTTTCTGTGTGTCTGTGTTAAACGGAATGTGTAATGACCACATGAATTTCCCCCCGTGGGATAATAAAGTTGACCTTGACTTTGACCTTACCAACGTCTATTGAAGTAACGTTACCGGTATTATGATTCACTGAGTTCGCTAACGATAGCCTTCCTAATATTAATGTTGGCCACTATTATTGGCCATTAGCCTATAGCAGGATGATATGAAGAGTATAGCCTTATCGGTAGTAGGTTATAAGTGCAGATGAGAGACAAACAACTGATCTGACTGAACCACGAATGCACACAGAGAAGAGATTTGGATTTCATTTAACGTTATGCTATGCAAGAAGCATGAAATGTGCAATAACCAACAACAGAACACTCACATGCGGAAACATATCAAGGTATACTCATATAGGTATATGATACTCACACAACAGGTGAAATGAAAGAATTATAGAATCGAGCCAAAGTCCTGGGTGCACTCGATGTATTAGTGGCTCGGCCTCCAGTGTGTTAACGCTAACCATCAGTGCTAACACCGGTGTGCTAAAGCTAATGGCAAATCTGTCACTGCCTGAGAAAATGTACCTACTGAGCAGCCTACGCTACGCATAGTTGAAATTTCATGACATTTCATGTAATATTAGAAGCGGTGCTATAAGGAGACATCTTTATTTAACAAAATAATTAAGGCCTTTATGGAGGCAAAAACGAAAACTGCTATGATTTGATGAAAATCAATTTTAAATTGCGTAAATGCGTGGGACATAAACGGTGTGCATGCTCCTAAAATAAATGTTTAAGGTGTATTAAAATAGTCAGAAATTATGTGTTGCTCTGCTATAATGTCATCTAAAATAAACTATCAATTCATGGTAAAGGCCTAATATTTGGACAAACAGTGCACACCTTGACAGAACACCACCCTTTTTCTTGAGATTGCATAGGTGCAGTGCTTATAGGGTTAAATCGAATTAACCACAAAGATAAACTGCTAGGAGCAGTTTAGAGATGGAACATGAATTGCCATGACACCATACCTCGCGCATAATTTCTCCACCATTCTTAGTATGGGAGACTCGGCTAGTTACACCCAACATCACAAACTTACTCCAAACGTTAACTGGTTAGGCCAGTTACCTTCGTTTGTAGTATAAGCCACTGGTGAGTCTGATGAGCAACAGACCCGCAGCGGAAAATAGACTCAGTGCTCAGATTGGATGTTAAATTGAAGCGTATTTTTCTTTTATTGTGCAAACGATTTTAATACATTTTCACTAATAGTATTAATTGGTCACAATTCAATAAACACCGGTAACTGTCATTTTTGTTCATTCCTGAAGGCACCTTCTATAAAAGAAAGCATATTCAAGCTGCAGAGCACCTAACCGGAAGCAGGGAACGTATACGGAAGTTGGTTGCGCATAATATCTGTAGCTGACTACATTTATTGGAGCTTTAAATAAGCTTTTCCACATAAATAAATATTCAGTTGGTTCCTACTGTGTGAATACATGTCTATACTATTTACATTATATGTACATTATTTGCTATGTTCATGCACGGAGTACAATATGGATTGTGTGAGCACTCCGTAATCACATTTTTTGTGTGTGATTGCATGTGTGTGTGTGTGCGGGTGCGTGTGCGTACAAATATATCAATATTAACCGTAGGTCATCTCTGTCTCCATTATCAGCTAACCTTTAAAACACAGTCAGCCTCTAAGGCTATTGGTGCCCTACCTCCTCAGATGGCATATATATACACATTTGGAAATGTACCGCTGGCTACAAGCAGAATGCTGATGGAAGTCATATTTCCTGATCACTTCTCATTTCCTTTGGCATAGAGCAAAGACTGGGTTTGAAATACAACATGTGAAGGATACATTAACGTGTCAGAACTTTCACACAATGAAATTCAGTAATTCACAGATGTTATGGTTTATTTCTTCATTTGTTTTTGTGTTCGCCATAGCAACACCTTGTTACATTCTCCAAGTAAAAGCATTAGGTGATAAAAAATGTAGCTATTTAAAGAAATACCCAAACTAAATGAGGAAATTTGATTTAATTTAAAACAGACAACTATAAATCAATCAAACATAATATACTGTAAATCAAGCTCTTATATCATCTTTACAAAGCAGCAATCTACCTGTAAGCCTGTAGAGAGCAGCAAAGAGGTCACGCATTAGATTAGAGAACATTATACAGTAGATCATGCAGGAGAGGGAACCAACCCAACAACTGTGGATTAAATTTGGCTTTTTTTGAAAGAAAAGAAATGACATACAACTTGACAATGTGTCTTCATAACACCACGATGAGCTCAGTTTTTGTCCCTTCCTTGTACACCAAAAGGAAGGCACCCCACTTCTGTTCGGAAAAACACACAAATTGTTCCCCCATCACTGCCCCAAGAAGAATATATGCTGCTATATGTTTCTTTAACCTCTGTGTTCTGTACGTTTCAAAAATCGTCTTTTTTTTACTTCTCAGTGCTTAAAGCCAGGCAGTCTGCGTGTCTAAAACACTCATCTGGGATTAGGAGCCATTTATTGGCCTCAGCTCCAGTAATGCTGTGAGAGCCTTGCTTCAGAATCCAATGAATATCTCACACTTTCATTTCATAGGCAATCTCTGGTACTGTGGAGTGTGTTTTGTGGGATATGATTCATTTTATTCTGTGTGTGCGCGCGCTTGTGTGTGTATGTGCGTGCGTATATGTTTTGTTGTGTTACCGTGTATGTCTCTATATGTTTTGTTGTGTTACCAGACCACGTGGCTCTACATCCAAACTCCTTTCTGAAAAGTGTGCTTTGATGCTTTGATGCTTTGCGGTTTGTCATTTTGTGAGTCTGTGTCTGTTCAGGTTTTCTGAACAATGGCACTCACACACACACCTCAGTTTTTCTCATGTATGTTGTGTAGTTTCCCTGCCGGCATTCAGAGGATATTAATAATAAGCAGGATATTATTTGCTATTTATGATGGTGATGGGGGTTATTTGCGATATTGAGAAAGAAAAGCAGACGTGTCTATGCAGGAGTGCAGTTAGATAACTTGAGCTTCACAACTAGAAATAGCCTACCTATTGTGTGATATTGTGCTGTACACTTGCATGTGTCCTAAAAGTCAGTAATTCTCAGGAAAGCTTGCTTGCTTACACATGGAAATGCATTGTGAAGCAAAGCATAGTGTTATGGCTTTGTTGACACCTTGTTTGTGTTCCTATTTAACGAGCCAGGGCTGTGTAGAATAATCCAATCGTTTTTTCAACACGCACACAGAACGGTAAGCTAACAAGGAGAGGAGATATTTGTTGATGTTAGCTTGCAATACCTGACTACACCTTGTCTGCCTATGATGGACCTGGCAATGCAATGACATTGCCGTGCAATAAACAGAAGACTGCATGCATGCGCATCTTTCCTGTCTGCTTTAACCAAATCTAAATTATGAAAATACTATAATAATGCAATGTCTTGTGTTAATTGTGACTACATCAAGACAAACGCCAGCGTAACAGAGACAAACAGGAGACAGAGAGAAAAAAATCACACATTTGCGCGTATGCAAAATGATCTATTCAAATCACACACTATTTTGCATAAAAAACAAATCAATACCACACACGCAATCATAGGACACAAACAGATAACCCATCTCTCTAGTTTAAAAGGCCCAGCACCAACAGCCTGAGCAAACAATGGCTGCTGTCAGTTATAGTTGGTGCCAACTATAGCTAAACATCTTAGCTAGAGTTACAGAAACTACATGTTTGAAACACCATCTCCATGGCAACCACGCGCACCATATTAAAGTCTGAGCCAGCATCTCCATCCTCCTTGTGTTCAAGCTGCTACACCCTGATGGAACCCCAGGGTCTTTGACGAACACCATTACACAGACAACTGGTACTTCATGCTACTAAGACACTCTTGACAAAGATATTGATAATAGCAAGAGCATTTCCTGGTGAAATAAATGCTTACTGTTGATTATAAGTATCTATGACTAGAATATTTTTTTAAACATCACATACATACTGTATATAAATAACTATACAAATTGTTTTTATTATTATTATTATTATTATTATTATTATTATTATTCTAAAGCAGGGAAGAGAAGGGGGTGTTTGAAAACTTGTCATCAACATGAATGCCTGGAAAATGCAATAAAATCAATGGCAACAGGCTCTCATGACAGTAATTCCATTTGGCCCATGATTCTGTACATGGCAGTTAAGTGTCAAGCGTATGTGTTTAAATCGCCCACATCCTGCCCCAATGCCATCACTTAGAGTCTCATTTATAAACGTTGCATACGCACAAAACAGGGCTGGAAACGTGCGCACGCCACTTTGCACGCAAAGGTCGTGATCAATAAAAAAAAAACATACTTGACGGGAGAATGTGCGGTCCTCCACGCACACTTTTACCCATGTGTACACACATGAATTAAATGAGATAAAATGGAAAACTGCGACTCAAATGGCAAAAGGAGTATAAATGTAACCAGCAGGAATGTCGCCAGACTGAAAATATGATATTTTAATTTAATTTAAAATTAAATTGAATGATTATTTAATAGGCTATCCAGCCATGTCAAACATGTTAGATTTGAACACTTTTTTAAGAGTTTCATTCATTGCCAACGGTGGCGTAGTTGCCTGCGAATCTCCATAATCTACGTACGCATGGGACAGAGTTGAAAATGTACGGCAAGTTTGCTTTTACTGAATCCAGGACTTGGGGCAGAAAGTTACGTATGCTACGTAATACGTATGCAGCCTTCATAAATGAGGCGCCTTGTTTTTTGGTCTATCTAAAAAGAAATGATTCAGAATATTTCAAGGCTGTGCAGGTGAAATAAAGGAAACTATTTCTTTCTTCCAAATATAAACACAGTATTAGAAAATTGGGTAAAACCAAATTCACGAGAAAGCTGTCATAGCATATACTGTAGCTCATTGTTGAGGCAGTACATTTTTGACAGAAAATGCCTATGAAAGCAACTTTGTGGCTAATTAGTGCAGCAAATCTGCCACAAATCCTGTAGTATTTATTGTCTTCCTTAAAGGCATCTGCACTGAAGTCATGACCATATAGGCCTTTACTTTAAAATATTTTAGCCCCTGGGTAATGAAACTAGAAAAATGTAATTCACCCTGGGACACTAATTAAAACATGTTGACACATTCTATGCTTAGATCAACCCCCTGAAAGAAATGCTCATTTAGGGTCCTGAGCCATGCTTAAAGAAACCGTAATCTAGGCCATTTATCACTTTCTAATAATGTCAGACAATCCATTAGAAGAAATGAGGTGAAAAATATTCAGCTTTCCTTATGGGTAAAATTACCTATGACACTTTCCTGAGGGGACAAACAGAGAAAATATGTAATACTTTTTCAAATTGCCTGAAAGTGAATTGCTAATGATTTACCACTTAAGGCAAGTTAAAACCTTTTCCTTTTGGATTCTGCTCGTGAAGCAATATTCTACTTGTAGGCCAGAGCCAGAGGAGACATTGGAAACACATTGCGAAGACTAGGATATTGTTTGTTGTGTGCAATCTGCACCACTTTTATGTTCCTATTTACAGAGCCATGGTTATGTAGAAACACCAGATTATTTTTTCCATAATGCACAGAGAACGGTAAACTACGAAGGAGATATTTGGTGAATTTGACAAGTGTATTATCTTACAAATCGCTCACTATATATACCTTTAATAAAATGTTTCTGGTGAAATATATGTCATTTTAAACATGTCTTGTCATTTAAAGATCATGAGCTCCTGAATTTCCTACTGCATTTTCAGACTAATATGCTTGATTGCAATCAAGTTGGAGACAGCTTTCCCAACTGACTGAGCATACCAGTCTGTCAGGGTAAAATATTTCTGGTCTGGAAAACGTCTGCCATCAACCCAAATAGCCAGATTACAGGAAGTTCTCTTTCAAGATGCCGAAAAATCGTATTCCCTTACGATGTTGAATAAAAGGAAGGGGCCATTCTAGTTGCACATAGTGGCGTTTTCTTACCTTGTCCTTGTCCTCTACCAGGTCGCTCAGTATATCGTCAGGGTCAAGGATGCCTCCGTCACAGTATTCCACGTGATGGGTCCGGACCAGAAAGTCCCCTTCCTGAATATAGGTTGTAGAGACAAAACGCATGCATCCTCATAAATTAACAGAAACCCTTGTTGTGTTCCATGGTGACCTGCGGAATCTGTAATTCACCCCATGTCTTATTGTAAACTAGGACTGAATGATTAATTGTTTTCAGCAAATTTGTAGCAAATCGCAAAGCATGCGATTCATATGCGCATCGGACCCAGTTTTTTTTTGTAGCGTCAATGGTTATATGCATGCCGTCACCGTTGTTTGAAGATAATTCTAACGAATCAGCCCGGTGTTCCTCTAGGTCTACCAATCATGCTCTAAAATTCAAGACGACCATGTCTATGGTACGTAGCCTACCAGGCACACCCACCAACTCTGCTCTGCTCTGCTGAAAAATGTCCTATGCAGAGCTAGAAGCAACATCAGAAGATTTAGGGTAATCACAAAGAAAAGCAAAGAGTGGTCAACAGAAACCACACCTACTGGAGTGCCTGATGTAGTGGTTGTTTCCGAGGAAGTTGGCGGCAAGGACTCTGTTAGCACGCTTGTGCGCGGCCGTCCAACTATTGTGCAAGCCAAATCAAGTGCTGGGCGAGAGAGACTTTAACATGGTAGCCAGCGTCCGGTTCACACGATGCATTGGTTTAAAAAAAGTAAGACACCTAGCGTCTATGGCCTACTCTCTTTACAGGCAAGCCAAGTTTGAAAATGTAACGTTAGAGAAAAATGTCTAAAATTGCCAAGGTGTACAGATTGTTGTTGCATGTCCTAAAATGCAATAAATCCATGCTTAAACAAATCCTGTATCTTTATGCTCTAATCTTTCATATGAGTATAGAGCCATTCATATTTTGATGCCATCTCATGTTATATGCTCCATAACATGTTTTAAATATGTTACATTTATATTGAACTTAACTCTTGACTTTAGAAAAATATCGCAAATCGCAGTCGGAATATTTGTCCGAAAAATCGCAATTAGATTTTTTCCCACAATTGTTCAGCCCTACTGTAAACCAAAACTGTAAGATATGTATGACATTCTGGCTATGCCATACTACACATGCGTAAACTGGCATATAAAGACATGTTAAACCTTATTGTACTAATTGATTAACGGATTCATTTAATTTGAAATATTAATGAATTATTAAGTACGGTCAAATATTCTATGGTGCTTTTTTGATGTACAGTAGCAGACAACATGTCATTTATTCATTTTGTCAGAACACATTCGACTGAATTTGCTAAATAAGACTACTCATTGATTCAAACTCTGTCTTTGTATCTACAATCAGCTGAGCGGGAGCTGCAGAGCCCTGGTGTCCTCCTAACACACTCCTGACTGGCTCCTTATCATTTCCCTCCCTTATTTCCTCCTCACCTTCCTTCCTGTTCTTTCATCTCTCTCCCCCTCACTCTTGTATTGGTGCTGTGATTAATGACGCTGCCTCTGCTCTGGACAGCTGACTACACAGAACAGGCTGTTAAACAACATATTGAGGCAACACACACACACACACACAACCCAGGAAGAGGTATGAAACACTGCAGGGCGGTGCTCAATTTCCTAATATGTATTTCAGCGTCAGGGAAGAGGATGGAAAATGTTTCACAACCTGGGTGAAAATATTGCTGGAAATGCAAATGTTTGTGTCCTTTTATGTATTTATGTATTTAAGTGGATTATATGTATTAGGCTCCATCAAGTTTCCAAAAAGTCCCCAAACTAGTGCACAGCAAACTACTGCTACTTATCCGTTTGAATAGAGCTGGTGAGAAGGAGGCATTAGGAGTGCTCCAATGTGAAGGCAACTTCTATTTCTGTGAATATGTTGGTGTGCTTGGTGAATTCACAGGACATAGCCCAAGCCATAGCAAGTCAGTGACGCAACACATTTATTATTATAGACATACAATGTATGCTTGTTTTTAGTTGTATTTTCATAGCAATGTATTAGTTCAATGTTAACTGTTTCCATTCACATCAATACAATTTATCACTAGACTATTCTGTGAGGTTCTCTGCCCTTATTACATAAAAAATAGTAAAGGCAGCTTCACGTCAAATAAAAATGTGTTCCACTGGCATTCAGTATGATGGACAAATGGACATAAAGGGTCCCAACTAAGCTGGCTGAGCACAATTTAACACAATTCACAACTGAATATTCCTATTCACCTGTTAAATATGGCCAGTGCCCATAAAAAACATGTCTGCCAATGTATTTACTGTAAGAAGGATGAATTGAAATAACCTTGCATTGACACCTTGCAATGCAGTACAGTAATAAAGCCCAGGATTCTCCGTGGTGTGATGCTGGCCTTCAGTAATGGCCGAGGGCCCCACTGAATGGGAGAACCCAAATGTAGCGAAGATGAAATGTTAACAGGTGACTGGGATTGCAGTAAATCAATGGCTTATGAAGGCTGACCTCTCTTTTTCCCTCTCTCCCTCTCTCTCCCTCTCTCTCTCTCTCTCTCTCTCTCTCTCTCTCTCCCCCCCCCCCACCCTGATGGAATGCATTGTTTTCAGCCATGGTGACCTTGACATGGCTCACACCCAGGCCAGATGCAACACACACAGCGACGTGTTCTCAACACCATACTCCCCTCGTCTAATTCCCGCTCTCCCACAAGGTCTATCTTGCGTAAGCAACGTCAGCCTTGGGTGTTCCCTGCATACTAAATACATGTAGATGATAAATCAGCACAAGGAAAGTTTCTAACCATATATTAAATAATAAAGACTTGTCATTCAATGTTGTATTTTGCCAGTATTTGGTTCAAATGGTAGAAGGTTCACCTATTTAAACAAACAAATAATGCATTTCTTTAAAAAATTATAATAAAACATAACAAAATATCAACAAAGCTATGATCTCTGCAATTCTCTTAATCGTTATTGAATTGTACAGGGTCAAAGTCAAATAAATGATATACAGTAACTATCCCTCTCTATATCATTTCTAAACTAGTAAAAGGTGTAAAACAAATACGAACCACTCCTTATTTTAAACGGACTGCGGTGGACACAAGCATTGCATTTCTCTTCAAACAAAGATGAATATAAAGACATGGCTGGGCAGGACAGAAATGGCATGTAATCTCATATGATCAACTGTAACTTTGTTGGCAACAATCCATGTTTGGTCAATTGTAACAAAAAGCAGCAAGTCAGATGAGTGACAGGTGGATCTGAATTGTTATCTGAATACTAGACTAAAGCAGAAGATGTGAATACATGAAGTATGAGTGTCTTATGTCCTCATACTTTAAACCTGCCAATGTTATGAATCTAAAGGGGGTGAGTTACTCTCCCCCTTCAGTAGAATAAGAGTAAATCTGCAAGATAAGAGTTGTAAACACATTCCCCGAATCTATAAATCAGTAGGATTAGCACTCAAATAGTGTTTCATGTGATACTATTGCAGATGAATGTGGATATATATAGATGTTCAGTCCTCAGGGTATGTCCCATAAAATCAGGAAACAAAATATAGACTAAGAAATGAGCAGAGATTCTTTTTTTGTTGTTTTTTGTCCCTGAAGGAGAGCACGCTGGCGCTGATGGCTGCCGCTTCTCCTTTTGCGTCTTTATACTTCAGAGGTTTAACTGTTCATAGTATTTCTATTTTATTTTAAGTTAGCCCTTTTCAGATATATTTTTATTTATCCCCGACTGGTCTTCAATTTGTCGAGCCACAGAAAACCAGGTCCTGCTAGCTACTGAGCTGCAAGTAACTAGTCTACTAGCTGTTTAACTGCAGAGTCTTTGTCTTTTGTCTGCCTGGACATCGCCTGCATGTTTGTTGATGATTAGGCGCGGCAACATAGCCTAGGTCATCTAATCTTCCTCTTGTTCCGGCCAGACTTCTCGCTGCCTATCGGGTACCTGCGCCACTCTGCTCTGTGTGTGTGCGATGGCCCGGGGATCGGTGTCGGACGCCATCTGCAGCGTCTGGTTTTTCGTTATAGATTTGCCCGGTTTCGTCTCCGCTGAGGACTGTGGCTGAGCTGCTGCTATTCAGGTTGGGGTCCTGTGGCGTTACCGCCCCCCCCCCCCAGCTCTCTTTGGCCAACCTGGGGTTCTTTGTTGGACGGACTCTACCCTGGGTCTGTCTCACCGAAACACGCGGCAATTGTCCAGGGACATCGCGTCTTACACTAAATTAAAATGTCTTGCTTTAAACTCCCTGGCTAGCAACATCTGATTGTTTTATATATTCCCCAGCCAATATTACTGACTTACCCATGTTTGACCACAACGAACACATTTTTATTTAAAATCTTCTCAGTCTTCTTTACTTTACTCTTTTTATTTGTATCTTGTATGTGTAATATGTATGCTTCTGTTATAATCAAATTATTTTATATTATGCATCTTTGTATTTGTAATGTAAGATGTCCTTGAGTGTCTTGAAAGGCGTCCTTAAATAAAATGTATAATAATTATAGGGCTGGCCCCAAATATTCGATTATTCGGGTATTCGTTTGTTGGGTATGTATTAGATTTCAATATTGGGATTCGAGTATTCGTTTTTTCACATTATACATGCATGTTTTCCCATTAATCCCTATTGTCTCCATATAAACCCACATGTTGTAATGTAATTGCCTGCCTTACACTGTGTCATCAACACATTTGATTGCAATTG
>JAODLL010082447.1:0-11494 GCA_026546735.1 Forbesichthys agassizii | reverse complement strand
CCTAATAACATGTTACAGATACAACATGATCAAATATACTCATAGGCAAATTATAACATTCATATGTGTAAATATTGCCCATCAACATGTATAAATATAGCCTAATAACATGTTACAGATACATGATCAAATATACTCACAGGCAAATTATAACATTCATATGTATAAATATTGCTATAAATATATACTCACGGTGCAGAGGAGTACCCTTCCTCTGCCCCGCTAGAAAAGCGGTCCTGGGCTGGAACAACGTTGATGTAAAAGTCAGTGCCAAAAGCGTCCTCTGCAAACATGGCTATTACTTGCTCGGCAGTATATATTTTTGCCATGTCGAACTTGTTTATTTATTTATAAAAGTGCTTTCTTGTGTTTTATTCTATAAACACTATATCTGGAAATAAACAACAGAGTCGCGTCTGCCCCAAGCTCCTTTTGTGTTCCTTGTCACGTCACTGTAGGTCATAAGAATACCATTCAACACATCACTATTGCACTAAAAAACGCATCATTTTTTGTTTTTTATTCGACCTTGATAGTTCAAAGGGTAAATTTTCCGCGACACTGTAAATTAGACATGTAGACTAAAGTGTTTTCTTATAAAAAGTAACTATTTTAGGCTTACATTATGTTAATTTTCTTGACGGAAGCCTTCGTTTGCACGAGTAGTTCAAGGCAAACTCGGAAATTTTAGACTGACGAAAATAGTTTTTTACCTTTTCTGGATAGAAAAAAATGTGTGAAATAGGCAAACTGTAAATTACATCTTTTAAACCCGCCCACGATTTTACACGGACAGAAACTGCTTGGGGTCCATAGGGTTAAATATAACTGCTTCTTCACATACGATTTAGTAAATGATTTATTAAAACATCAGTGTTTTTTGTGTAATAAAACAAGTGCGTGTTATTACATTAAAACCAAGTTATGGGCAGTATGTGTGCCACCTTCAAATATTATCCATATTTTCCTCCTCCTAGCTGAGTCATGTCTTATCCTTGTCACTTTCCTCATTTGAAATGTATTCTGTCAGATGAATTGAATAGAAAATAGTGTCTTGTGGATATTTTACTTATACAAAATGTTTTCTTTTACTAAAAAATGTCAGCATGGCTCGTATTGCCCACTCCGCCATGACAGCAGATGAGATAACAGAGAACATTGAAGCTGCGGTGAAAACTATAGTGGCCAAACTGCCGACGGTAAGTCTAAAACCAAGAGGCTTGCCGCCTTCCTTTACTCCTGACCTCCTGACCTCACTTGTGTCTGTGTGTTTGCAGATGAAAGTACCGGCGATTAAGGTTATCCATCTTAAGAGCCAGGCTTCTGTAGCCCTGCCCATCTTCACCTCCGACCTCAGTCACCTCACTATACTGGAGGATGCAAAGAAGCTGGCCAAGGGGAAAGGAAAAATGGTGGGTGTTTTGTGCACGTCCCTGTCCTCGTGCGCTCAAGAAATCAAGGAGCCAAATGCCAAGATCACTCTTGAAATGTGAACTAGGGTGGAGGGTGACACATTGCACAAACCTGAGCCAAATGGATGTAGCAGTAAACGGTTTCACGCTCTGTTGATCTCTCTTCAAAGTTCTTTTAAACTTTCCCTCATGGTGCACGTCGACTATTGGTGTCATGCCAGCAATAGCACCTGTAGGAGGTGCTATTCTTGGCGTCTTATCTTTGTGTTTGGTTCCTCTGTTATTTTAATAAACAGCTCTTGTATTTCTGAATTGTAGAAAACTGCTGCAAAAAAAGCCCCGACCAAGTCTACCCCCCTTAAGAAAAAGGTGATTAAGAAGGAACAGAAGACGACGGAGGCGGAGGAAGCTATACCACAGCTGGTTCCCATAGTAACACCTAACAAAAAGGCCAAACTTGAGGTCCGTGCACCATTATTGTGTGTATGTTAGATTTAAAAATAAATATTTAGTTTGCCTACTTAATGTGCATGTGTATTTTTTTATTTTTCCTCCTGAAGAAACCACTGGTGAAGGGACCCAAATCTGTAAAGAAGAAAAGTCCAAAAGCTCAAAACAAGAAGGTGGGAAATGGTCGCCATCAAAAACAACAAAGAAAAGCCCCAAAGTCAAAAAGATTTTAAAATGTTTTGTTTCTCCACCCTGCCGCCTTTCTCTGCCTGGGCTATCTCAGCCTAGGCTCTATTGATGGTACAGTATATCCTCAAGATTAAAAAGGGACTAATATTACATCCTTGTAATTTCCTAATTTTTTGTCCATGTTGTTGCAAATAATGGTTCATGCACTGCACATGGAGTTAACTCATGACAGATGCTTTCTTTTTCACTAGGAGGCTCTGTTGTGCTACTATTAACTTTGTTTGGTTAAGGCCATGCACATGAGAAGCACACCATGATTATATTCAGATCAGATTTTATATGTACTACTATACATTAATGTAGTAGTCTACTTTTCATGCAGTGCAACCTGGGGTCCTTCTGAAATGACATTAACTTGGTGTCTGTAGTACTTTTGTCTTAATATTTTATTTTTTTGTTTTCTTTATGTATAACATAAATAACATTTATTATTTCAGGAAAAAATAAATGTGAAGAGAAAAATATTTGTCATTACTTTAACAGGACATCCTGGTAAGGGAATTATGGTTAGGTAATGATGGTTATAGTTTGTTTTGAGCCACATACAGTTGCATCTCAATAAATTAAAAGATTTTGTAGGAAGTAATGTATAATAAATTGACACAGTAAAAATAAAATATTGTGGATTAATTACACACAAAAGTTAAATAGTTTAAAGCATGTATTTATTTTATTTATGATTATATCTTACAGCCAGTGTTGGGCAAGTTGATCAAGTTTATAATAATTTACAAGTTATTACTCTTCCAAAAGTAATAAAATGATTTATTACTGGGTATTAAAAAAAATTAGTTAATTTACTAGTTCATCCATCCACCCACCCTCACCCGCCTATCTGTAGTCTGGTCGCCGGGCAGCAGCTCCAGCAGGCCACCCCAAAATTGTTTCCCGAGCCACATTATCCTTAATCGCCATTAATATATTACCTTAACAATCACTACCCTGTCTCACCCCTTCTGAAAAATGACAACCTGTGTAGCCAGCTCATTTTAGAATTGAATTATCTTTGTTGGAACAATAATTAACCTTAAAAGTCAACAATCGGCCAAAGTGAAAACACAGGTTAGTTCAATTAGACTAACCTAAGTTTGTTAGGGCCAGTAATCTTACTCTTGTAACGCAATAACTCCTAGTTACTTGGAATAGTAATTGTAATGTTATTACTGTTTTGGAAATAGTAATTAGTTACAGTAGGCCTACTAGTTACTGAAAAAAGTTCTGCTTACAGCCCATTAAAACCAAAGTCATCTAAGAAAAAATAAATATTGTGTAAATGTAGACTGAATGTGAAGGTGTCACTCTAATCAGCTAAACACCTGCACAGCTGTTTTCTGAGCTAAATGGTCTCAGTACAGTTCAGTAGGCTTCACAATCATGGAGAAGACTGCTGACTTGGAAGTTGTGCAGCAGCCAGACAGTTGACACCCATCACAAGGAGGTAAAGTCTTGAAAGTTAATTGGACAGTTCATTGCTAAATAAGCTTGCTGTTTACAGAGTGCTGTATTCAACCAAGCATATAGAAAGTTGAGTGGTACAAGAAGTATGTTATTGACAAAGCACCATTTCAGAAAATTCCATATTGAACAATTGCTTCTTTTAATGGTACAGTATTGTTTTAAAAAAGTGTGTTCTCTACATGCTGTATCCCTACAATATGTATTTTGTGCATAATTAAGCCATTGTGAACAGAGAGGATATAGGACTGATTATTTTATACTGAGATTAATACTCAGTGAGATGTCAAATAAGTGTATAACACAAACTACAGGTTTATTAGACTAAGATTTTATCCAACAATGACCAAAAATATCTAGCCTATTGTTAGAATAGCCTACTTGTTAAAAATAACATGATAAAATTACTTTCTATCAAACTACAATGATGTCCCTGGTGACATTACTGACATCACTTGTTTTTTAGAAAAAGTTATTAAACATTCAGTAGCTTTTTGTTTTATATACATTTTCTTCCTTAGTGGACAAAACAGTTACAGACAAGAAATGAGTGGGAACAAGATATTTGAACAGATTGAATAATTCCAACCTGCTGGATTCAAACCCATCTACAAGAAATTATTGTTGTCACAAGAGTTTTATCCACAGCTCCAGGCCATACTATTAGTAACCTATAGTAGCATATCCTTCTGTTTAAACACATATGTTAAAGGGTAGATTATGTTACAATAAATGTTTGAACATTTGATTATGATATGGGAATCAGCTAATCTAATCAGGGTCTCAAAATCATTTCCGGATGTAAATGGCAATTAATTCAGAAGGAAAGGTCTGACAGCGGTTTCAGGCTCAGTGGAAGTGAGGAGAGAAACTCATGGTTTGTTAAGGTTCACAGAGTCAGTTACCATAGCAACTTTCCATGAGTTATGTTTCTGAAACGGAAAAACTCAGCGTTTTAGTCATTTCAGGGTTAACAAACTCAGGATGTTCACTAAACCCGCTTGCTGAAATAGGGCCCGGAGCTTTGAGAGTATTGTCAAGCGAAGGCCAGTGAAAAAAAATACGTATTTTTCTTTATCATCTGACCAGTGATGCTAGCACTATCTAATGCTATTTTGCTGCTAATTACAGTCACCAAACAACCTAGGCCCAGTTTCCCATGCAGGGATTGTGACTTGTCCTAGACTAAAATAAAAATGTTATCAATATCTCCATTGAAAGACAGTTCTCAGACCAGGACTAGGTTTAAGCCCTGTACTGATCTTATTTGTTAATAGGATTACTCAGTTTTGCGCTGAGGTGCTATACTCTTGAGCTGTGTTTAGCTGCACACTGATCTGCATCACCAATAATAACACTACAACCTATACATGCATGGCCACAGAAGGTTATAATAATAACAACACTATAATATATGTTTTTGGTCCATTGCACTTCACATTATTAATAGAATACTTGGTGTTGTGTTACTAATTCCTCTGTTACGAGTTTAAAACATCTGTTGACGTTTAGAATGGGCGGACACTGTATGATGTAAGTTGAGCATGGTGTTAAATGGCTGGCCTGCCAAGGGACATGGCAACAATAGGGATGTCAGCAGGTTGAATGAGCTTGTGTGTTGTGGGGGTGTGGGTGGATCATCTGGAATTACCCAGGTGGTGGGCGGTTGCTTTGGACAGTAGCCTACTATACTTGAGAACCACAGTCTAATATGAAAAGGCTCCCAGTATTTATCATACAGTGCCTCTAATACCAGCACAGAGACAACCTATTCCCAGCAGGTTGTAGATATTTAGAATAGCAGTTTTTGATCTGCCACTATATCAAAACCACCGGAGAGAGGCCGGGACATTTGCCACATCGCGCGCAACAAAAGCAGAATGGCAGAATATGAGTCTTCGTATCATTCATCGGGGAACAATGGAAGGGAGAGCTTGTGTCCAGACGCACACTCCAGCGATGCGGCACCCCAGAGCTGGGCCTACTTCCACAAGCCCATTATCGCCATGGTGATAGGGGCTCTGATGTCAGCTGCGGGAGCCGTCCTCCTCCTGCTCCACTCTGGCGGGGTAACACAAGCCCCTCACGCCATCTCCCCAGCCTGCCTGACTCTGGGGCTGATGTTCGTTGTGGTCGGTCTAGTGTGGGTACCTATCCTGAAGGAGAAGCTACGGAGGAAACAGTTGGGCCATTGGGCCTGGAGCAGTGACCAGTCCATCAGCAGTCTGTGAGGAAAGGAACAGGTAGAGCACTGACTTTAAACTAAGATATTATTCATGTTTAAGTTACCATAGTTAGATGTTTTTTGTTTTGCTCGTTTGCTGCCTGCAGTGAGGTAGACTAGCCTATTTCCCTATACATATAGTGTACAGTTGGCACTTGGGTGTGGTTTCCAGGTGATAAGAATGCCAGGTCAGTGGACTTTGGACTCTACAACTGCAGGTTGTTTCATTGGTGTTCCACCCAGCGAGCGGTATACTTCACCGAACAAGAGATCTACCACAAACCCCAAGCGGTAGACTGTCTAAAGGTCATATATGCTTCCCACCGTTGGCTCACTGGCACCTTGGAACCACAGGACATTCAATATTCAGCTTGGAATAGGTTCACGTCCGCCATGTCAACGCCAGAGCAGGTGGAGGTGCAGGCAGTCACAGAGAAAATGCACGGAGGCGTAGGGCGCTGTAAGTTCTCCTTCTGGTTTGCCGTGGGCCACGACATACTGGGCAGTATTATTATGCTGACAGGGGTGTTCGGCGGGCTGATCATCCACGACCTGCTGATATACGCTGGGGCCATCGTCATCTTCCTCAGCCTGATCTGGTGGGTGTTCTGGTACACGGGGAATATTGACGTACCGCCCGAGCAGCTGGAGGACGACGTGGGCCTGACCAAGCGGAGGAACCGCGGCCTGGGCCAAGTTGTAAGGAGCATGTCCAGCCGCATCTCCAGTGGAATTAGGAGTTCCTTCAGGAGGAATGGCACATCCCACCGGGAGAGAGCTGTGGCGTCTAAGGAGAGAGACACGGGGCCTTCGGCAGATGAGCGGCAGCGAACCACCGATGTGTCACTCTCTGTCATTAACGAAAGCACGTCCTCGTCAAAAGTCGTTGAGAGTCCGTCAGCGTGAGCTCGCGTACTGGGGATACATTGTCCAGCATGAGCCAATCGAGGCCGTGCTGGATAGCCACTGTGTTTCTGATCCACAGCATTTCTTTCTGCACAAAGGCATGCTCTGTTTGCTGTGCTAGTAATGATTAAGCGGCATCAAGGTCTCCTCTGGGGAGAGGCATTGCCTTATCTGCTCGATAAGTCACAGCGATGGCAGTCAGGAACACAAAAACACAGCCAGTCACAACATATACATATTTCAATTATTTTTTATTATAAATTATTTATTTCACTTCCTAAACCATGTAATTATCAACTTTAAAATATGTATTTTATATGAACCTAACCCATTCCATAATTTATATAATACATTTTCCCAATCTGTACTTGAGGATAAAGTAATCGTTTGGGGATATTGTTTCACTAGAAATATGACTGGTGCCCTGTGACCTGAAAAGTCTGTCAAAAATGCACTTATGGACATATTTGTTTTAAACATACTCTATCACAACAGTACAACCTGCATGTTATAGTTGTTTATCGTCTATTTTTTTTTAATAAAGTATTGACATACAGTGTTAATATTTGCTGTCTCAACTGACCTCTTTTCCACTTGTTAATGTGTTAGAAGAATAACAGGCATGGAAAACTCATAAAACACATACTATTACTGATGATGCATAAACAAAGTGCTGACTCATACATAGTTGAATTGAGAACAGTAATATTATTACATCCTGATGACAGACTTAAGGTGAATGATGCTTGTCATTGGGCAGTTCCACACTTTTTGTAGTATAGGCCTTCTCCCATTGTTATATTTTATGTAAATAAATCTTATTAACTTGATATTCCCTATTAGCTTTTCATTGCTTTCATACTGGCGACTGGACTCGTGCAAAACAAAACTTCCAGAAGAAAGGTTGTGGTTTTAGTGCCTACAATAAACAATTGAAATTGTAACTACAAATCCCATCAGCCATATGTCCTTGTCATATGACAGCAGTCCTGTCATGTGATCGCGCTACACTACAGTTTCTGTTTTAGCAGTGTCACACAGGGCTAGTACAGAAAACACAATTTATATCTTTAACATTTTGAACTATAGTTTAAGACAGACTACTTCGTGTTGCAGAACGTTGATATCGTTTCGCTTCGTTTGTAGTACAGTTTGCTTTCTTATGTGGCTCGGCATAACTCTCAAATCCACAGAGAAACGGTGCCTGACAGGCCTCTGTGTTCACCGTGTGAGCATCTGTTATCACACCGCGGTGGAAGCAGGCTACCCCGCCAGAGCGCCGCTATGCGCTGGTACCTTGATACCATGTCCTGGTAATGGATAGCGAATGTGCTCTACAGTACATTAACAATGAATTGAGTCGTTCGTGTTTCTACTATTGGGAGTTGGGCTATCAGAATGAACGGTGAGTTTCGCAATTAAAGTTTTGTTTGTCTTCTCAACAATGTAGGTATTGTGCATGCATATTGGATAATAACCGAGCTTTGAGTTGCAATAGCTGCCTTGTGCACCATGGTGTGTGTGCACGCACTGTATGCCGACTGTCCTCGCTGTAACTGTCACAGAAGGCTACATAGTTGCTGAGTTGCGCTCAGTGTTTAGTTTTTCTGCATATGACTCTCCAGCTCTAAAATGTGTAATTCTGAACTTTCTCCTAATTTTGATTTAAGCATTTATTTATCAAGAGTGGAGGAGGTCCTCCAGCCCCAAGGCTTAGGGGGAAAACAACATTTAGTTGTGAAAATATGAATATATGAAATATAGTCCAGGGACTTATAAGCCTGCAATTTTTGGCTAGTGTCCAGCAGTTTGCAGTTGTGGCTCAAACCTTTGTACCCTCAGAACACATGTTATTTTGTATTGTATTTAAATGGAAACATAGGCTATGTCTATTGTATGCTTCTCCCCAGTCACTCAGCAGAGTGATACTAAACGACAGCACCTCCTGGAGAGACTGCTGGATGCTGTTAAACAGGTGAGCACATATTGTAACTGTCCCCTTCTCAGTTTACATGGATGACCTGACCACATCTAGTTAAATACAGGTTAAGCTAGCTATTGTTTTTCTGCATTGGCCATCTTGCATCTCAAAACATGAATGAACACTACACCTCTGTATTATACCACCCTAATAATGGCTGCTTATAACACACAGGGATGCAATAATGATGATGTTCAAGTGGCTGTTACTGGAGGAAAAACACATATTGGTCAAAACATGATCTGGTGTGTAGTTGGTAGCCCATGTGCACACTGCACACATACTATGTTAGCATAAACTCAAAGGTCACAGGATTTTATTTTAAACCTTAACCAACATAAGTACTTAATAAGTCGCCTGGTGAGACCATGCTGATCTTGCCAGTTTGATTTCACCGTGTATCAGTCTGGAACCATTACATTTAAACACTTGTCATACAGGCGGGGCTAATACATTCTAATGAACCTTCCCTTGTGTATGACTGGTCTACCTACCTACCTTTATCTTACCCAATAAGACTGATTAAAATCAGAGTGCTGGTGGAAATGTAAATGTATGACGTATGCTGATGTCGTCATCTTGGGGAAAATGTCAGCTATTCACTGATTGGCTTAGGTGTTTTCTACACAGTTAACAGATGCTTTTGCATTTGTTACACTAAATCGAAGCTTTTTGTAAAGGGCAGGCACTTAAAAAAAACGCTGCAGCTGATTGGGTGAACCAACGGGTTGCTGTCAGCAAACCTAAACTTAAACCACGCCCGGATAGCTTTCAATACAACTTTGATAGGTTGCTACTCGGTTGCTACTTCAAAATTATTTCTAGGCTTTCATAAGCCATATTTGATGCTGACGTGATTTGACTAAATCCATAGGTCTATCAGAATTGCAGCCCCCAATCTTTCACTGCTGTGCTGATGTTTAACACATAAGTACTCAATATGTGACAAGAATTATTCAGTTTTTTCATTATCAACACCTTACATTGCAATCTCTTCGCAGTAGCTCAGGAAATAATTATAATTGAGTTTTAGTCAATATTTGTATTTAGCCTACATCCAATTATAATACATGTTCTCCTGTTTTATGATTAGATCTAATATTTATTATTGGATGTAAGAAAATAAACAAAACAAAAACTACATATGGGACAAAACATTAAAGAAAAACACTTCAACTTGTATCTTTCCAGTGTCAAATCCGCTTCGGAGGCAGAAAGGAGATTGCCTCAGACACAGACAGCAGGTAAGAAACAGTCCTTTATATTGTGAAACCTCCCTAAAAATCTGTGTTGTTCTAGTATCCTGGGGCTACAGTAAGGTATGTGTCTGCCTGTACTACATAGGTGTAGTTATGCAGGGGACGTGTCCCCCTCAATATTTAGAACATTCTCCCCCAACTAAAAACATGACATAGTGCACTATGCACATTAACCACTCATTGGACCGCTTGACAGCATAGCTGTAACCTAGAAGAGCCCACTACACTATTGGTTCACTGTTCTGTCCTATTTTGTATATTTTAATGTGCACATTACTACTTGCAACCTTCAACCTTTACAAGCTCTGACAGACACACAAAGAGACGGGGGAGGAAGGGGGGGACGTTAGATGCTGACGGACTGCTATAGACCAACTGACAGTTCTGTGATTTTGACTTTAACAAAGTATTGTTCTCCAGTAGTAAGTTTATTTATGTTATGGCCAAAATGTGGACTAATATTGTTTTAAGTCACTTTAGTCTAGTAGTAGTTTTGAATATGTAGAAAGTTTTGAACATGAGCATACGCTATTAAAGTCCAGTGGTTATTACTTAAATGTATTCATTCATAATGTACTTCCCCATAGAAAAGAGAACAGAAAAGTAGGCTAAATAATGCCTATGTGTGTTGAGGCCTATGCCTAAAGCAATACATATGCTTGATCACCCTTACTGCATTATATTCCATATATTTTTAATTGTGCCAGGGTTCCTGTATTTAATGTTTTCCTTTTTAAATAAATACATTTCCACCTTACATTGATGAAGTCAAGCTGAAAAGGCACAAATTGTTCCATAAGAATTTACCAGAATGCAGAAATGAAGTGTCAAACTTTTATGGGGGAGGAACCCAGACCCCCTGGTTTATATGCGCCCCCCCAATGTTCAAACGAAATCTACGCCCAAGTTGTATTACATGCATTATTAACAGTTTGTGTCGAGTGAGTTGTTTATATTCCCTGTTTGAGGTTAAGTCTGATTAGTTTATTGTAGGTTTGATAATGGTGGAATATGAATATGATTTTTTTGCATTCCTTGAAACTTAACTGTGGCTGACATGTTTACCTGCTACTCTGAATAATGATTGACCATTGTATGGAAGTGGTACAATTTGATAAATAATGTTATTTTCTCCCTGCCCTTTTTTTATCAAATGAGAGTTTACCTCTACTCAAACCATCAAAACCATTTTACAATGAATATTACATAAGTCTATTTAAATGTTGTATGTTACAAAGTGTAAATATTATTTTAAAAGCCATGAGCTTTGTATAAATGTTTTATGCAATTTAGAGTGTAAGTGCTAAAAGATGACTAAATATTTGATCATATTAATTATTTATAATTAATTTAAAATGTGTTTTGTTGTTATATTTATTGTATTATATATTTATTTTGTGTGGTCAGGCAGGATTGCTGCAATAGAAATAGCTGTGTGTGTACTAGAGCCTTGAGTTTAGATATAAAATACTGTGTGTGTGTGTGTATATACAGTTGCAAGAAAAAGTATGTGAACCCCTTGGGATTACGTGGAGTTTTGCATGAATTGGTCATAAAA